>JACEIK010000226.1:0-12888 GCA_018107945.1 Datura stramonium | reverse complement strand
TATGTTTTTCCTGCAAAACAACGCTAATCATGTTGGTTAGTATAAAATCACACTTTCCTACAATTTACATGAGAATGCACACACATTGTTGGATAAACAACGCAAAAGCTATGCATTTGAGTATCAATTTGGCATATAAATATGCCCCTGATCACAAGGGTCTCCTTTCATACTTGTGTCCCAAGATTAAAGTAATCCTAGCCTTGAAATTCTAGAAATCATGACCTAGGTCTTTCCTTATAATTGTTTAAATCCCCTACTTTTCTATGATGTAAGATTGTCATGTTTAGAAAATTTATATATTCATGTTAGTATCTTTAGTACTACAGTGTGTTTCACATGATATTGAATTTGTCCCGACTTTCTCATGAAATTGTGAAATGTTGTGTTACAGTGTTTCTAACATTTTCAATATACTCATTAATAGTAATATTATCGGTTTATTAGTATATTGAGTACCCTTGGTTATCACGTCCTTTAGGCTCTCAGGACACTTCAAATAAGTAGTTCTGAACTAGCCTTAGGACACCATTTCGAGCTATCAGTGTAGTTTAGTATTTATATATATACATCTATTTTGTGTCATCGATTGGGAGAAGTAATTAGCACCGAGTGGGCTGGGGTTCAGTGGACCCAAGTTCCCAAAACTACATGCCAAAGTAGGATTTAGCCCGAATGGTTTTTATAGTTGGTGATCACATAGTTCAATCACTATATCCTTGCAAGGTATTGTGGGCCCTATCAATGGGGAGTAAACATCAAACTCTACGTCTAGCTCAGGTAGTTATTTGTCAGTTAACAGACACTCCCACAATAGAGTACAGTCATAGTCCACAGTCCAGATTTATAGATTTAAGATATGCTTATGACTTTAATTTCAGATTATTAGTTCTTATAGTATTGTCTTGGATTTCTAGACTCTTTCAGTACTTATGATTCAGGCATGGTTTGTCATGACCCGAACGGAGGCCCGGATCATAGACACGGGATAAGGGACACCGAGAGACCCCAAGTCGACCCATGACATAAGCATTCAACTAACTCATTCAATAAACATGAAGAAAACATAATTATAACTCAGCGGAAGTCTCATACAACAGCACATCAAAATAATATCCAAAGTTATACATACATAAGTCTGAAAGCCTCTAGTCTAGATGAGTTGATGGGAAAAGACCCCAACTAACTCCACAAAACATGAAAATGAAAGTCTAGTCCTTGAAAGATTAGGACTCACCACTCACGTAGGTTCTAACTCTGATAAGCCATTATGAATGGGGCTGAACCTGGGAAACAGATTCTGCATCATGAAACGATGCAACATAGAAAGTATGTGGTCAGTACGTGGAATATACCGAGTATTCAAGGTAAGTAAGACCGCTTAAGTAAAATAAATCATTTAAAATATTTCATAACATATCTCAAGATTTTAAGTGTAAGTACAAGGCTACATGCATTCATTTGGAAATCGTACTCTTATCATAACATGACCATGCATAGATTTAGAACATCATGACTAACTCAAAATACTCAAAGCTGAAACATAACATTTATATCAAAAGAGGAACAATGAGTCAAACCTTTCTTTTTGAACATGCATGCATAAGTAATCATCATCAGTAATGAATATGCAAATCTGAATGATATAGACAGTGGGAGACTCGTCACTTAACCGACATACCACGATAGAGCTTACATGGTCCCAACTATCACACTCAACTGGGTAGAGCCGTCCATAACCTTTCCAGGGCAATGAACGATACCATGATATTGATATCAAGCTGAAGGTGTAATCAGGCCGAGGATAATTCACAAGGGAGGTCCCAATAACATAATAGTATCAACATACGTTGGCGCGTAGTTCTGGGGCATAGGGTAATCGACCCTTAACGCGCTCGATGCTATACTCTTCTTCAAAAAACATGCAATGCTCTACATCGTATATAACGAAGCTCAAAATTGTCTATTGATAAAGCTCAACATCATCCCTGAATGAAGCTCAAGATGAAATCATACATAAATCAACATCATATGAAACGAAGCTCAACATTATCTATTGAAAAAGTTCATAATGAATCATGCATAGACTAGACATCATATGAATATGAAGCTCAACATTGTCTATTGACAAAGCTCAACATTGACATACATCTCAATCATGAATTCATACATATAGGAGGCTTTATTCCGAAACATACCACAAGATCAATCATAGGTGGGAGAATGTACTCCAAATCATGTGGTAAGCTACATGTAGAAATTTACTCAACATACCACAAAGCTAGAATTTATAATAAAAATTGAGAAATTTCACTCAAACAATGTGGTAAGATTATGTCGGGAAAATCATTACTTTAAATCAACATGTCGGTATCACCCAAAGATTTATCATACTTGGATCTAATCAATTAATTTTGAAAACAACAACATAATCATAGGTAGCTTTAGAAACATATTTTTCATCATCAACCTCATCATCATCACATATTTGTCATAAATCACTTCTTTACTTAACTCATCATCCATGAGCGTTTTAGATTCAAAATTTGGAAAACAACTTTTATAAGGAAAAATAACTTAGAATCTGCCCAAGCTTCATAATCCATCAATATAAATACAATCTAATCATTTCCATGTATAGAGATTGAAGAATCATGTAATTGGGTAAAACCCCATACTTTATCATAGATAATTTATCATATTTTGATAGGAATTGGGCATGGGTATGGAATAAGACACCCACTCATAGCCTTAAATACATAGGGATGGTGAATTCTAACACCCTCGAATTTCCCAGCTGAGATTCCAATTGGAAACCTTGAGATTTAGCTTTGAATATCCACTTCAAACCTTCAAACTTGCATGCATGGGGAGAATGGTTTAGAATAGGTTTTCCCCTGCTAAAAACCCACTAAAATGAGCCTTAAACGATGTAATATAGGTCTTAGGAACTTAGGGAATTACGAGAAGGCCCTTACTAATATGCAGAAAATAACTGCCAGATGACCCTAACGGGTGACCTGACGACTCGTCAGGATGGGCAACGACTCATCGAGTCACTCATAAAGTACACTGGATAATAACTTTGATAGGGCTCATAACATGGGACATGACAACTTGTGCCTCAAGACCACGACTCGTGGTCATGTTCGTTAAGGTACACTATCCCATTCTCCAATAAAATTCAATCTTCTTTCTCACGACTCAACTCACGAGTCATTGGGACTGACCATGACTCTTGGGATCCCTTCCATTAGGTACACTAGTCGATCCTCCCATTGACTTCTCAACTTCACCCCACGAATAACCTGACGACTTGTGGTGGCTGACCACGAGTCGTTCCCACGCCCATGGGGACCTCAAACCTATAGCTCATCCAAGCCTTCCCATGAGCCACCTGATGACTCGTGGGGTCTCCTCACGATTCATCCAACGATTCGTCCTGCAATTGAAGCCTTATTTCCCAAATTTTTCCTGTTGACTCCTGGGTTTGATCCTTGGGTTCCCAGGGTATTACAATATCTCCCCCTTTGGAACATTCGTCCTCAAATGTTAGATACAAGCAGAAAATAGAAACATGTAAATTTTCATATGCAAATACTTATTATTCTAACTGAAAACTAACAGAATGACTACCTCCGAAAAGAACTACACAGTTGGACTGAATTTAGACATCACATACATTTATCATAACATAATTCAAACTTGAGCATATGAACTGAACATGGAAATTGATTAGAGAATTAGGGAAAAAATTGATACCTCAAACTGAAACTGAGCCGGTAGGGAATGAGTGAGGTTTTATAGCCATCATAGCCGCTTTGGCTTCCCATGTAGCTCCCTCAACATGCTGTTTTTCCATAATACCTTCACCAAAGCTACTTCTTTGCTCCTCAGCCTCCGAACCTGGCGATCGAAAATTGCAACTTGAATTTCCTCATAACTAAGGCTATCTCCCACACCAACGCTTTCCACCAGTACAACTAAAGATGGATCACCCAAGCACTTTTTCAAGAGCGACACATAAAACACGGGGTGAACTGAAGATAACTCCGATGGAAAGTCCAACTCATACGCTACCTTACCAACTCTCATCACAACCCAGTAGGTACAAAAATATAGGGGACTGAGTTTCTTTTTCTTTTAGAACTGCATGACTCCCTTCGTGTGAGATACCTTTAAAAATACCCAATCGTCCACCTCAAACTCCAGGTCCCTTCTCCTCACATCAGCATATGACTTCTGTCGACTTTGAGCGGTCTTCATCCTGACCCTTATGAACTGAACCTTTACCATGGCCTCATGAACCGAATCAGGCCCTATCATAGTGGATTCCCCAACCTTAAACCATCCAATGGGCGATCTACACCTCCTCCATAAAGAGCCTCGAGCGGTGCCATCTGGATGCTAAAGTGATAGCTGTTGTTATAAGAAAACTCGATCAAGGGCAAGTGGTCATCCCAACTACCTTTGAAATCCATCACACATTCCATCAACATATCCTCGAGGGTCTGAATTGTTCGTTCCGCCTGGCTGTCTGCTTGTAGATGAAGGGTTGTACTAAGCTTAACTTGAGTCCCAAGACCTTTTTAGAAAGACCGCCAAAACTTAGAGGTAAACTAAGTACCTCAGTCTGAAATAATAGTAAGGGAACTCCATGAAGTCGAACCAACTCCTGAATATACAATCTGTAAAATCATCCATTGAATTTGTGGTTTTGATCGGTAGAAAGTATGCCTTGGTCAACCTATCTATTACCACCCAAATGGAATCATGATGTCGGCGAGTACGAGGTAGGCCTATAATGAAATCCGTGTTAATCTCTTCCACCAAGTAGGAATGTTGATATCCTGAAGTACACCTCCCGGCCTTTGTTGTTCGACTTTCACTTGTTGATAGTTCGAGCCTGGTTACAAATTCCACAATATCCTTCTTCATCCCGTTCGACCAATATATTTCCCGCAAATCATGATACATCTTGGTGGCACCCGGATGGATGGAATACCTGGACCCATGTGCCTCATGCAATATCCGGTCCCTAAAAAATATCAACATCTAGAACACATAGACGACCCTAGTATCGTAGCACACCATCTCCCCCTTTGGAGAAAACCTCCACCTTTTGACTCTACACCGCCTCCTTCATCTTTAACAACATCGGATCCTCGTCTTTCCTAGCTTTCACATCCACTACCAATGACGATTCTGATTCGCTTAGCACAACAACGTCGTCATCAGTCGAGTCGATCAATCTAACCCCTAACCTTGAAAGTAGATGGATATCTCTCATCAACTCCTTCTTTCCCTCATCCACGTGGTACACACTCTCTATAGAGAGCCTACTAAGTGCATCCACAACCACATTAGCCTTGCCTGGGTGATAAAGGACACTCATGTCGTAGTCCTTCAATAACTCCAACCACCTCCTTTACCAAAGATTTAGATCTTTCTGTGAGAACAAATATTGCAAGATATTGTGATCCGTGAATACATCCACGTGGACCCCATACAAGTAATATCGCCATATCTTCAGTGCAAACACCACCGCGGCCAACTCAAGATCATGGGTTGGGTAATTCTTTTCGTGAACCTTTAACTGTCGAGAGGCATACACTATCACTTTCTCGGGCCGCATAGACGCACATCCCAGTCCGACTCTCGAAGCATCACAATAAACAAGAAAGCTATCATTACCCTTAGGTAAAGTCAACACTGGTGCTGAAGTGAGTCGGGCCTTTAACTCATGGAAGCTTTTCTCACAAGCCTCCGACCATTGGAACTTCACCTTTTTCTGAGTCAATCTAGTCAATGGGGCTGCAATGGATGAAAAACCCTCAATGAATCTTCGATAATAACCTGCTAAGCCCAAAAAGATCTTGAAATCTGATGGGTTCACTGTTCTGGGCCAATTCTTTACCGCCTCAATCTTTTGAGAATCTACTTTTATACCCTTACTTGACACCACATGGCCTAGAAATGCCACATAATCTAACCAGAACACGCATTTGCTGAACTTTGCATACAAATGATGGTCCTTGAGGGTTTGAAGTACAACTCTCAAGTGAGTGACATGCTCCTCCTCGGTTTGAGAGTATATGAGGATATCATCAGTAAACACAATCACGAACATGCCTAGATATTCCTTAAATACCCTGTTCATAAAATCCATAAAAGCTGTAGGGGCATTGGTTAGTCCAAAAGACATAACAACAAATTCATAGTGACCATACCGAGTCCTAAAGGCGGTTTGCAAAATGTCACTCTCCCGAACCCTAAGCTGGTGATATTCGAACCTGAGATCAATCTTGGAGAAACAGATGGCACCCTGAAGCTGGTAAAAGAAATCATCAATCCCGGATAAGGGGTACTTGTTCTTGATGGTATCCTTATTCAACTGTGGATAATCAATGCACATGCGAAGGGAACCGTCCTTCTTTCAAACAAATAATGTCGGTGTGCCCCATGGAGACTTATTGGGCCTGATAAAGCCCTTATATAACAAGTCTTTCAATTGATCCTTCAACTCTTTTCGCTCGGCTGGAGCCATTTTGTAGGGCAGAATAGATATAGGTTGCATGTCGGGAAAAAGGTCTATACCGAAATCAATCTCCCATTCAGGAGGTACACTTGACAATTCATTAGGAAAGACCTCTTGGTACTCACATACTACTGGAACTGATTGAATGGTCGGGATTTTGGACTCCACTTCCTTAACCCTAACTAGATGGTACATGCAACCCTTAGAAATCATCTTCCTAGCCTTAAGGTAGGAAATGAATCGACCTACAGGCATAACCAAACTACACTTCCATTCTAAGACTGGCTCACCCAGAAATCTGAACTCTACTGACTTGGTTCTACAATTTACTGAAGCATAACATACAAATAGCCAATCCATATTGAGAATAACATCAAAATCGGTCATGGATAACTCTATCAAATCTGCTGAGGTGACCTTATGAAGGATTGAGATTGGGCAATCTCTATACACTCGTCTAGCTATAACTGAGTCACCTACCGGGGTAGAAACTGAGAAGGGCTCTAACAAGACATCGGGACTGACCCTGAAGCTACTGGTTGTATATGGTGTCAAAAAATATAGCGTAGCCCCCGGATCTAACAAAGCAAACACATCAACATGAAAAACTCTCAACGTTCCAGTGACTACATCTAGTGAGGTCTCCTTCTCCTCGGGAGTGTCTAAGTCATAGAATCTGTTCTGGCACTGACTGCTAGCTACACTAGTGGATGCCCCCTGAAGTGCTGGGAGTGGGGGAGGGGATGCTGAGCTAGAAGTTGGGCCTCGCCCCCCGACCTGATCCTGTCTCACAATAGGACAATCTTTAAGAATATTTCCATGTTGCCCACAACCAAAACAAGCTCCTGATCCTGCCAAGCACTGGCTTGTATGCCTTCGACCACATCTACAACTAGTTGGAATGCTAGAATTTGCGGGTCTACTGCTATGACCCCTCGAGCCTAATGCTCACCCCCTATGATCATGTCGGGGCCTAGATGGCACACTCACCACATATGATATTGGGGCTGATTATCTCTGGTGGGTCTGCTGTCAATGCCCACCACCAGACCTCTGCTGAGAAAATCTGTGATCCTCAGTCCTGGCCCTCTTGGCCTCCCTCTCCCTCGAATGTACCGTCTCCATCTGCTGGGCATACAACACTGTGTGAGGGAAGTCCATATCCTAGTGCAACATAGCTGTCATGCAGTCCTTGTCAAAGTAGCCTGCTATGCCATGCACAAATTGGCCCACCCGCGTCCGCTGGTCAACCACTAACTCCAAGGCATACTCAGATAGGCGGGTGAACTCAAGGTCGTACTCCTGAACAGTCATCCTTCCTTGCTTTAAATTCACGAACTCAACTTCTTTCAACTCCCTCATCTCTCGAGGGAAGAATGTCATGCCCCGAGTTTACACCCTAGACGGAACATGGTACTTAGAGTCACAAGTAACCCCAAGTCAACCCTTGGTCTATCTTACACTGGTATTATGAGTAAACATGCACAGCAGAACTTTGAAACAGTATCATAAAGCATTTATCAAAGACAAGTCTGAGAACATAAAGTTCAAAACATTTGAATAATACTAATAAATCTGAAATTGCTGGGACAATCCCCCAACTAACTCTAAGTCTAATTGAAACTGAAATATATGACTGAAAGAACAAAATAATTCCCTCAGATGATGAGGACTCGTGCTCCAACTGCTAAGGTAGAGAATCTGAATTGCGGCGGCTAGCGGTGCTAAGTTTGAGAACCTACAGCTGTATCATGAAATGATATAGCATAAAAGTATGCGTCAGTACTTTGAATGTACTGAATATGTGAGAGGAATATACTGATATATGTAAGTGACTAAACTTGAAAGACATGCAATGACCAACTACTTGTCTGAACTTAAACAATCTGAAGTAACTGAGATGGTCAAAATGACCTTGTCTGGTGGTCAAAGACATGCCCTAAATCTGAATGTTCTGAGTCTGAGATACTATATTGAACTGAGTTAAACTGATAGATCTGAAATGGAACTGAGATTCTTATTCTGAAACTAGACTGGACTTACTAGTGGGAGAGTCTGTAACCGATATATGACCACGTGAGCTAGACCTGGAGTCCGATGTATACACCCCACTGGTAGGACCCAATATACCTTGACAGGGTATAATGACATGAGCTGGGTGATCACAAAAGTCTAGGGCCATTCAGGCCAATAATCTATAACTATAACCTATGCTGGCAATGTAGTTTTTGGAACCTTGGTGCGGTGGAACCCCGGTCTTCTCGGTGTTCAGTCCTACTCCCACTAAAAAACCTATACTGAACTATTCAGTTGATAGCTAATAACTGGGGTCAAAGACTAGTCAGGGACATATAACTGCAACTAGCTTGAGAGTCTTATCGGACTAGATTCTGAAACTGGGTTCTAGACTTGTTAGAGATGTTTATCTAAAAGCGTCATAACTGTCTTAGAACACACTGAAATTTGAACAGGGGTCCTAGGGAAAGTTAGAGCTATATATCTTAAGTGTCGTGACTGCCTAGTTGACCAATAACTGAATTCTGATTCTAATTCTGATAAATAGGAGGCACCACTGGAACCTCGGGAAGAGACTGGAGTCAAACTGATCAGCTGACATTTCTGACTAACACTAAATATTCTAGTACTTTGACTGAAGCTGAACTAACAATTCTTATAAAATAAGGCTTTCTAACTGAATTTGAATATCATACAAGAAACTTAGTTTTTAACACATACTAGTATTATTGAATCCCCTAACTTTGAAAGATGCAAACAATTTTCAAGAATTCAAAGCTCAAGCAGGATTCTAATATATGACTTTTCAAAAGTTAGGGCTGAATTTCTAATTTGATGGATCAAGCATCATTTTAGTTACAAGATGGTGGAAAATAGAGACAATTAAAATAGGATAGGATTCTACATGAAATGATCCAAGAATAATAGCAATAATTTCGAATTCACAAACTCAACGCTATGACTAAAAGTGAACAGAGAGAGAGCTTTGGGGCACGCAAGGGGAGAACAATCTCCTTGCTGAATTCCCACATACCTATAGAATAAACTCTGGTGAAAATCTCTAAGAAAAACTTAGAGGATTGTCGTTTTCCCTAGCTTCTGTTTTGTACTTCCAGAGGAATTCTACACTATGTACTTGAGAATGAGGGAAGGAATATGGGGAGAAACCGTTGATTACCCCTTCTAAAATCCCTGAATGAACCCCAAACGACATATTTGAGGGACTAGGTATGTGAAATTTTACAAATATAACCCTAGGATTTAAATCTGAAATCTGGTCGACAGGAACCAACGGGCCTTAGAATGGGTCATTAGTAGAAATGACGGCCCGTTGAATCTGGCCGTGGTTTTTGGGTCCAGCAACTAGGTTCACACTGGTGACCCACGATTAGGTACAACAGTCCGTTGGAAGCAACGAGCCGTTGATACCTCTCATTGGAATTGGTAAGAAAACAGGGCACGGGGACAATGAGTGGTAACAACGACTCGTTGGTAGAACCAACAGGCCATTGTATCCCTCGTGGTTCACACTACTGGGTCCTGGAAGCAGATGACGGGTGGTCACAACAGCTCATTGGAGGCTACCACAGGCCGTTGTTCCCTCCCGTTGTATTAGGAAGGGTCCGTTAGATCTCAGAATTTGGGATTCAACGAACGACAGGATGGCCCATTGTTAGGATCAATGAGTCGTCCTATGACTCGTTGTTTCCCCCTGGAAAAACTCTACTTCAAATCCACGACCCGTTGCAACGGTCTATTGGTTCTACCAACGGTTCATTGTGGGGGTTGTCTGAGAAATAAAAACTTCTGTTTTTTGTGGTTTTTTATGCAACATCTGAATTTTGTATAGGAAAGTTTCGGGGTGTTACAAAGAACCGATCTAGGAATGCAACCTGAAACTCTTCCAATGTGATCAAACCTACTCCTGCGACCCTGCTGTCCTTCCACTGGCAGAACCAAATATGTGCAAGCCCTTTCAACTAGTAGGAGGCCAATTCAACGCACTCAACACTACTCATCCCCATAACCTGGGTGATCTTGACAATTTCATCAATGAAATCATGCGGGTCCTCATCTACCTTGGACCCTAAAAACTCTGCGGGTTCATTCTTTAAAAGTCCTGGACTCTGACCGCCACAGCATTTCCGTCTTGAGGAACATTCACAACGACCTACTGATTGACCTGATCGGTCAAGGCCTGCGCCAGCGTTTGAATGGTAGCGCAGAATTCAGCATGAGGGGCTGGCTCCGGTTCCTAAGGCTCCTGAACTGGTGGGGCTGGCTGATGCCCATAACCGTTTCCCTCATCGTGGCCTTCACCATCTCCATTTATGCTCCCGTTCATTCTTCTAGGAGGCATGATTCTGCAATCGTGAATAGCACGAATTAGAAGGATAGAAAGGCTTCTCACCTCACAACATGAAATGATGAAACATAGAAAGTATGCGGTCAGTACGTTGAATTTACCGAGTATACAAGGTAAGTAAGACTGTTTAAGCAAAATAAATCATTTAAAACATTTCATAACATATCATAAGCTTTTAAGTGTAAGTAGAAGGCTACATGCATTCATTCTTAAATCGTACTCTTATCAAAACATGACCATGCATAGCTTTAGAACATCATGACTGACTCAAATGACTCAAAGTTGAAACATAAAATTTATATCAAAAGCTGAACGATGCGTCAAACCTTTCTTTTTGAGCATGAATGCATAAGTAATCATCATGAGTAATGAATATGAAAATTTAAATGATATAGACAGTTGGAGACTCGCCACTTAACCGGCATACCACGATAGAGCTTACGTGGTTCCAACTATCACACTCAAGTGGGTAGAGCCGTCCATAACTGTTGCACTCCAGCGCACTCGCAAGCGTACACGGTCGTACAAGTAATACAGGGTTTTAGCCACTCATGTTCGTACAATAACTTAAAAACATCTTTAAAGTAGCGTACTTACAAGAATAGGTAAACGAGAATGTAAAATTAGTGAACCCTAGGTGAGTTCTCCACTTCTCCCTTCGCTCCTCTATGGTTTTCAGAAAATATTTCGTGACAAATGATTTTAGAATCTAAGGGTTTAATTTTTAGTAAATAGGAAATTTGCAATTTTTTTCCTGTCACGAAATGGCTCCGTGGCACAGAGGTAAATGCACCAATTTTCCTCCACGCCACGGAGGTAACGCGGAGGGCCACTAGAATTTGCACTTGAATGTTTCTTGGCTGAGGCATGGCGTGACAGCCGGTGTGGCACGACGCTTGTCCTGTGCGATGGCCAGCGTGACATGGCCTGCAGCGCCTGGCGTGGCATGGACGCTGGCGCGCAGGCGCGCAAGCGCTTTGGAGTGCAGCATTTCGCGCGCATGGCCTTGGCGTGGCACGGCGTTGGGCGCGGCACACGCACAGTGTGGCACGCTGCCTGGCGCGACCAGCCTTACCATGGCATGTTTCTTGCCATCTTTTGCAATTCTCTTCCAACTCCATTCCTTCACTTTACCCATCATTATTTAGTCCCTCATATGCATTTTACACCTACAAAACAAGGACTTATCATGTTGGTTAGTGTATACCCAAATTTACACAAAATCACATAAGAATGTAAGTGTATAATTAGACAAACATGACTAAGTTAAGCTATAAAATAGCACTTGGGCACGTAATTATTCCCAAGATCAATAACCTTGATAGGGCGATGGACGATACCATGATATCGATATCAAGCTGAAGGGCTAATCAGACCGGGGATAGCTCACAAGGGAGGTCCCAATAATATAATAGTATCAACCTACGTTGGCACATAGTTCTGGGGCATATGATAATCGACCCATAACACGTTTGGTGCTAGACTCTACTCCCAAAAATATGCAATGCTCTACATCATATATAATGAAGCTCAACATTGTGTATTGACAAAACTCAACATCTTCCCTTGACAAAACTCAAGATGAAATCATGCATAACTCAATATCATATGAAACGAAGCTCAACATTATCTATTGACAAAGCTCATAATGAAATAATGCATAGACTAGATATCATATAAATATAAAGCTCAATATTGTCTATTAACAAAGCTCAACATTGACATACATCTCAATCATGAATTCATGCATATAGGAGGCATTATTCCGAAACATACTACAAGCTTAATCATAGGTGGGAACATCTACTCCAAATCATGTTGTAAGCTACATGTAGAAACATTTACTCAACATACCACAAGATAGAATTTATAATAATAATTGGGAAATTTCACTCCAAACAATGTGGTATGCCTATGTCAGGAAAATCATCACTTTAAATCAACATGTGGGCATCACCCAAAGTTTTAT
>JACEIK010000225.1:505718-550321 GCA_018107945.1 Datura stramonium | reverse complement strand
ATTAAATTGATACCGTAGTCCAGTCCCTGTGGGATCGATACTTGGCTTACTTGAGCCATTTTACTACTTGTTCGACCACGTGCACTTGCGTGTAGTCATTCAGACGGACGAACAAGTTTTTGGCGCCGTTGCCGGGGACTGGCAATTGGCAAAATTTTTCTTAAGTGTTAGTTTTCTATTTCTATATTAGTGCTGACAATTTGGTCTTAGCCTGTATTTTGCAGATATTAAATTCTGTTGAACACTAGGAAGGGACAAGGAGCTGGTGGACTCATCCTTTGTAAGGTTAGTGTGTTGTCAGAGGATAAGTGTGGGGTGGGTGATTCCACAGGTCCACGGCCAAAGGTAATGACAAGTGTTTAGCCCGAATCTGATAAAGGGCTTCAGTTTGATAAGAAGTTGGAGGAATAGAGGAACAAAGTGGATGATGTTTCCTCTAAAAATGAAAAGAAAAGGAGATGGTTCTCGAAAGGGAACCCAGGTATGAGGATGTATTGAAAAGGATAGTCCACGTCGTGCCGCTACATTAAATAAGGCACTACTTGGGAGGAAACCCAAGGGGCCAGGAAGGCTCAAGGGTACCACGGGTACAATTTGTGATTTTTGTTTATGTGTTTTTGTTTTTATTTTCAATTTGTGTTGTTTTTCTTTGGAAAGTTTAGGCACAGAAAGAAGGGAAGTCTGAGCACCCTTGGAGGAGGAAGCTAAGAAGCATGAAAGAGGGAAGTGTGTTGAATACCCCTTGTTCAAAAATGAAGAAAAACATGCTGTTAGCTAGGCCTAGAGGCCTCAAGGAATACTTCTCACCGTTTTAAATCTTAAATAGATGCTTTGGGGACGTAGCATGATTCAAGTGTGGGGTGGTGAAATTTCAAAAATATTTGTGCTTAATGATTTTTTGGTGAATTAATTGTTGATATATATTGGAAAATTTTTTTTGAGTTGAGCATGACTTCACCACCCGTTGGTTTTTTCTTTCGGTTCTTTTCCGGCGGGGCTCTTTGAACCGAAGAATAAAATTTTCTTTGTCTTTGTATATAGTGTTTTATAGTCACTTAGCTAGGGCTATTTTCGATGATGGATGGATGACGACCATCTTGAGGGAAAAGTAGTCAATAGGATTTGGTTTTGAACCCGTAGCTAATTGATTGTTTGATGTTCTTGTTGTGTGCTATACATGATTGTAGATGCAAGTGTGGTTAGTGTTGAAAATTTGTAAGAAGTGTATAGCATTTTAGACACTTAGGCTCTTGAATTTGACTCGACGTGATTGAATCTTAATTTCGAATTCTTGTGATTAGCTGAGTAAGAGTCTGCTGAATGTGTGTCTTGAATTGAGCATGTCTTTGTGAGTGAAAAGGTTTTGAATATTCCGTACTGCGTATTAGTGTCTAGAACTTTTTAGTGTGTATATAAAATGAAATGAAGGATTTGGGTTTGTAAAGATGATTTAGGCATTTCTTTTAATTAACTAATTTTTATCCCTCACTTTACCTACCTTGAATGTTGAATCCTAGTAGCGTATTGACCTTAAGCCTATTCTTTGATAGTTACAACATAAAGCTTAATCCTTTTTCTTTCATTGAGCCTTGAGCTTGATCCAAAACTCCTAAGCGCTTAAGTAAAAAAATTCCAAGAGTGAAGGAGTAAGAAGCATGGAAAAGAAGGAAAAGGTACCGGTTATGAAGTTGAGAAAAAAGGTCAAAAGTGCACTTGTTTGAAAATGCTTGGAGGCATTGGTAAAGGTAAGAAATAAATGAATGAAAAATTTGCTTAAGTACCTAGACATCGTGGGTAATGCTTAAATAAATGGAACAAGAAGAAAAATTCAAAGTGAAAGAATGAGGAGGAAGTAAGAAAGACGTCATTAAAAAATGAAGGTTGAAGTTATTAAAATCGCTTGGGGAAGATAGCAATGTTATCCATATGTACACAAATCGCAAGCACATTTAACCATTAAGTCCTACTTGATCTTACATTCATACATCCTTAAATTAGTGAGTAAAACACAAGGGCAAGCTTATTGTTCACTATATGATGCATGTGAATTCTTTGAGAGAGTGAGCGTAATTCTATTCATATATCCATACATGTTGTGATTTGAAAATTTGTGCGTAACAATAGGTAGCTCTCTTGTTGTGAGGAACATGTTTAATGAGAATAACATTAATGTCAGATTTCCTGATCGGTTGATTTGCATGAGTTTGCTAAGATTGAGTCGATTCTTGAGGTTAGGAAGTTTTAAGCAGTTATATATCATTTCATTGATTAAATCGTGCATGCTCTATTTTTCACTTGTTATCTCAAACAATCATTGTAGTCTAGCTTGAATTGTCTTGCTAAGTGGTTATGTGTGAGTCTTCATTTACAGCAGAGATGTAAAAGGGTTGTTCGAGAATGAACAAGGCTTTAAGTGTGGGGTAGGGTGATCTTGGGAAAAATAGCATGCTCAAGTGATGCTTTGATTTTAGGCATAATTGCATGCCCAGAAGTGATACTTATTACTTAATTTTGACGTGTTTATCTACTTTTATGCGTAATTTTTCATGTGATTTTTATGTAAATGTGGATTTATACTAACCAGCATGATTAGTTATTGTTTTTGCAGTTAGTGAATTTTGGAAACTAATCAGAAGTTGGTGAAGTAGGGAGGAATGGACTCGGAAGCAAAACTCGGAAGTGGCAAAGAAAATGCTAAGAAATTGATCCTTCGCATTAGAGGCGTGTCATGCCACCATCGTGGAGGCAATCTAGAAGTGGAATTTGTGCTGCATTCCGGTGAAGGTAGGAAGTGATGGCACGTGTCACGGGCCTATGCTCCAGCGTTGATTCGATGACATGGTAGGAAGGCTTAGATGCACCTGGATTCCGGTGAAGGTGTAAGTATTCACGTCGTAGCAGGGCTGGGGCTCCGCGATACCCTTCGTGTCATGCTAGGATAATAATCCGGCATCCAAGTTCAAGTGAGGCTTGCGATGAGTCCACGGCATTGAGTTGATGCTCGCGATACCCTCCGTGCCCGTTACGATTTATTGTTTCTCCTTGTATAAATAACAACTTAGGTTTTATTTTAAGATATTTGTGAAACATAGGTATCAGCGATTGAGATGAAGAAGTTCTTTGCTTTATTTTCTTTCTTTTTTCTCTTATTTCAATTGTATGATTTCTAGTTGTTTGAAGATGTTTAATTCAAAATTGAGTGGCTAATTCACCTTTGGTGAGGTTGAGGATGATTGCGGTAGTAATATAATTTATGTTATTTAGTTATTATCTTCTATACAACGGTTGTTCTACTAATTGCTTGTTTCACTACATTAATGCTTGGCCATTGTTAATGTACACCCTAAATTCAGTTTTGCTAAGGAAGATTAATTGGATAGATGAATTGGTAGGATATGTTCTTGTACATTGGTTAGAAATTAAGAGAATATTAACATTCAAAATAGAAATATATTTGTAATTTCATATTTGGTCATCTATAGATTTATTGTGTATTGCTGAATATGATATTTTCTCATCAAAGAAATGTGCTTATTATAAGATCTCATGATTCTTCAATTGGAGAGGTTCGAAAGACCTAATCCATTGGTTAATAATTCGACCAACAAGCGAAGAAGTGTTATTTGAAAGTTAATCGATAAATTACATATGTGCATGTTTTGCCTTAACCTTAGCTTGTTAATATTACTAGTGTTCAGATTATAATTTACAATATTTTTGCCAAGTTACATCAACTAGTATTATTGAAAATTCACCACCATTATGTTGTCTGCTCATTCAAAAGTGCGTATACTAAACACTTAACGAAAATTGCCACATTACGAGTCCACATGGGTTACCATTTTTGGCCAGAAATAAATCCACTTTATTACTTGTACGACCCACGTGCACTAACGTATAGTTAGGAGTGAACAAGTTTTCGGCGCCATTGCCGGGGGTGGCAATTGGTGACTTAATTTCATAGTGTTAGTTTACAAGTTGGTAAGTGTTGACAACATCTTAGCATTTCTCTTGCAGGTACTAAGTTTTTTCTGATCGCTGCCAAGAGATAAGAGTTGGAAGATTCGTTTTAGAGCCGAAGAGACAATTTCATCTATAGAAAAGAGCTCTAGAAAAAGAAGTTACGGTTATTAAAGAAAGTGCAGGAAAACAACGGCAACCACAGGTGTAGAAGCAGTTTTGTTGCCCAAAGAGATGGCGGCAAGACCGGTCCTCGAGTGGCAATCCCACATGCAAAAATTGTAATATCCAGCATTCGCAAGCCCAGGAACCGGGAAGGGAGAGTTTGAACTTAAGCGAGAATATGGTCACGGCTATTGCACACCCCGGTAGTGTAATTGCAAATCTCCCTCACGAAGATCACAACAACATCTCCAAAACTTCTTAGAGATAAGTGACACATATATACTCGCTGGAGTATCATTTGATTATGTGAGGCTTACACTATTCTGTTTTCACTGCTGGGGAAGCCAAGATATAGTTAAAAATTTGACAGCCAAATTCTATTACTACTTGGGATGACCTAGCGAGGAAGTTTTTGATACGATTCTTTCCATCGGGGAAGACATCCGGGCTTAAGTTAGATTCTAAACTTTAAACGAGAGAGAGAGCGGGGAATTGTATTAGGCTTGGGAGAGGTTCAAGTCAATGCTAAGAGATTGTCCTCACCATCACGGTCCCAATGATGTGTTGGTGCATACATTCATTGAGGCTTGGAACCACATACGAAGATTTTGTTAGGTCGAGCGACCGGGTGGCGGGCATTGGAAAAGACCTACGAAGAGCTTTACACCTTGTTGAACCATATTTTGCAGGTAATGCAGAAATGGAATGCGGATACAACAAGAACTTAAAAGAAAGCCCTGAGGTCTTTGAGGTGGATGGATTCCATGATTGCTGAATAGATGCTTTGCAAATCAACACCACTCATTGTGATATGAATTGAACCGAGCACAAGCGGTCAATGAACATCCGTGTGGTGTGAAATCTGTGGAAGTAGTAGACCTCCAGGCGAGTGTTGTGGTGCGAATCTGGGTCGGTAGAATTTTGTTAGAAAAGCCCGGAAGGAACAGTAATTAGTAGTATGGCAATAGTTACCCAATTACAAGAAATCATCGAATTTTTCATGGGAGTAATAGTCATTAGCGACGAGTTCGTCAGCGATGCCTGTGAGAAATCAAGGGGTCATCACAATTTTTCGATCCACGGTTCGGAAAATAATACACCTCCTCGGTCCACTTGCAACATCGAGATATGCTTAAAAACCATAACCGCTAACAGTGCGGTGCGGGGCGTCGGGTAAAATTATTGATTGAAAAATCAACAATTAGCTACAAAGGCATTGGAGTATCGGTTGGGACCGATTGTTGGAGCCCAAAATACTAGTCCGAGGGGATTACCAAGTGATACAAACCCAAATCCTAGCGAGGTGAATGCAATTGCTACCAGGAGTGGAAAGCAACTCGAGGAGGTGGAACCCGAAAGGCCACCTGCAAATGCAGGCAACGAGGGAAGGATGAAGGGAACGATGATGTGAGGGGAGGAAAAGGTAGTAGAGATTGAAAGACCACCGCCCCGTTTGCTCGAAGATTGAAAAAGCACAAAGGAGGAAGCATCTTCCAAAAGTTCATGGAAGTGTTGAAGCAGATACATATTAATCTTCCTTTGAATTGATGTGTTGCGAGGAGTGCCAAACTATGCTAAGTACATCAAAGACATTGTAGCAAGCAAACAGTGGCCCAGAGTATGCTACGGTTATGGCGAATTGAGTGCATAATTCAATGGATCGATTGCGGACGAAGCTCAAGAGATCACAGGAGCTTCACTATTCGAGATTACAATTGGGCGTCTATTCGAGCTCGTGGTTTTTGTTGGGTCAAGTATAAAGGCCAGTGCCAACATCCCAGTGAAGAAAAGCCCAGAGGCTGGGCGGTCTAGACCCTCTTTGTGATCTTATGAAGCTAGGCCCGGCCGTTCATTAGCCGGGCGATGGAATTGTGGAGAATGTGGTAGTAAGAAGTAGGCTCCCTCATTTTCTGGTGGATTTTATAATTCTTGATTTTGAGCCGAGATGCGGAAGTCCCATTTATTTTGGGATGTCCTTTTTGGAAGCCAGGCGAGCCTTAATTGATGTATTTGCTGGGCAACTAACCATGAGAGCTCATGATAAGGTAGAGGTCTTTGATTTCTACAAGGACATGAAGCTACCAACCATCTATCAAGAGTTATCAGCCCTCTCGGTTGTTAGAATGTGAGTGGCCTTCAGATTATTACTCTGGAGTCCTTAGAAGAACCTTGGTAGGTGTGATCATTCCAAGGGAGCAGTGCGACATATTGGAGTAGTGGACTTTGAATGAGCCAAAATGGTTTCGGAAGCAAGATTTTGAACCATTGCGAGAGGTCCTTGGAACCATCCTAAAGCCATCAATATAGGAGGCACCTAAATTGGAGTTAAGACATTACCTCCACATGCAGTATGTATTCTTGGGTGAAGATGACACCTTACCAGTATCATTTATTGGCCAGCCCAGATACTGTTGTGGTTTGTGGTTGATCTTGACTTCCCAGAAAATAAGCAGTCTTGTTATTTCATTCGACCACATTTCAATGATGAATGATGGCGATATTCCATGATTATTATAGTGAGAAGACTATGCCGAGAGGCATTTATGGATGACTTTTTATTTTTGGTAACTAGTTTGCTATGTGTTTGCAATCTTGACGGGGGTGGCTAGATGTGAAGACTCAAACCTTGTGCTCAAGCTTGGGAAAAGTGTCACTTTTTGGTCAAGAGGTTATTGTTCATGGCCATAAGGTGTCTGCAGAGGTTTGGAGGTCGATCGTGCAAAAATAGAGGTGATTGAAAAGCTACCTGATGCTCCGGTTAAAGTGTCCAGGCTTTCTAGGACATGTTGGGTTTTACGGAGCGGTTTATTCCACAAGACTTCTCTAAGATTTCTAGACCGTTATGCGGTTGCTAGAAAAAGAGGTGAGATTTGAATTTGACAAGGGAAGTAATGTGAAACATTGAGAGTTGAAAAGAAGCTGGGGAAACTCCTATTCTCCATTGCTCCTAGTGGGAATATCCTTTTGAGTTAATGTGCTGATACAAGTGATGTGGTTGTGAGGCGGTATTGGGGCAGCGAAGGAATAAGATTTTTCATTCCATCTACTATGCAAGCAAATCATGACGTATTTGCACAAGTTAATTATACGATCAACGAGGAGAAGGAGATGTTGGCTCTAGTGTTTGCATTTGACAAGTTTAAATCCTATACGGTAGGGTCAGTGGTGGTACACACTGATAGTACGGCAATTGATACCTATTTGTGAAAGATACGCGAAGCCTAGGCTAATAAAATTGGATATTATTCTTTTTGCACCAGAGTTTGATACGGAGGTCCAGAGACAAGAAGGAAGTGAAAATCGGAGTTGCAGATCACCTATCGCGGCTAGAGAATCGTTCACATGTGAAAAGGAAGGTGATAGCATAAGAGAAGAGTTCCCGATGAACAACTCTTGGAAATAAAGGAAAATTTGAACTCCCATGGTATACGAATGTTGTGTTTTATTTAGTAAGTAGGTATACCCACTTGAGGCAACGGCTCAACAAAGGAAAGGGCGAGGCATGAGTCCCGGGGTACTCCATGTGGGATTAGACGTATCTATTCAAGTAAGGACCAGATCAAGTGTGAGGCGATGCATTCAAGAAAGTCGAGACGATAAGAGATGCGAGGTTGTCATTCATCGTTGTATGAGGTCATCATGGAGGAGGCATCTCTTTTGCTCACAAGTGCTGCAATCTGGGTTCTTTTGGCCCACACTGTTCAAAAGATGCTGCAGCTTATGCTGCGTGTGTGATCGATGTCAAAGAACAAGAACAATCGGCATAAGACAGAAATGCCATTGCATCACATATTGGAAGTTGAGGTGTTTGACGTGTGGGGGATAGATTTTATGGGCCAATATCCACCATCGTTTGGAAATCAATACATCTTGGTAGCAGTGGAATACATGTCTAAGTGGGTTGAGGTAGTAGCTTGTCACAAGGCGACGAGGTGGTGACTAGATTTGTGAAGCGAGATTTTCACCTGCGGTTTGGTACGCCACGAGCAATTGCCTCGGTGATGGAGGCACATTTTGTGAATATAGAGTTTAGGAATTCGCTAACGAAATGTGGGGTTCGGCATAAAAGTGGCTACAACACTATCATCCCCAAACTAGCGGGTAAGTGGAGGTGTCAAGCAGGGAAATTGCGTTTGAAAGAAAGCGGTGGCACAGCTTGGATTGGGAAAGCAAGCTGGATGATGCGTTGTGGGCATATCCAAACTGCATATAATACACATTGGAACTTCACCGTACAGATTGGTTTATTGGAAGGCATGTCGTCTACTCGTGGAGGCTGGATTATCCCGAGCTTTTTGGGCTATGTGGAAGCTGAACATGGATACGGCTTGTAGGAAAAAGGAGATTGATGCGAGTGAGTGAAGTGGATGAGTTTCATTGGCACGCATATGAAAGTGCAAATGCTACAAAAGAAAAAATGAAAAGGTGGCACAGCAGGGCACAGGTGCATCGAATCTTTGAGCCGGGCAAAACGTGTTGCTATTAAACTCTGGGATTTAAAACTCTTTCCAGGGAAATTGCGATCCAAGTAGTCAGGGCCGTTTGAAGTAGTAAGGATAACCCCACACAGGGCGGTTTAATTGTGGCAAGAGGATAAAAAGTTCCACATTTTTGGTGAATGGACAAGGGTGTAAGCACTCTTGGGGTGAGGATATTGTCGAGAGAAGATGTCTATCACCTTAGTAGATGAATGAGGATTTCATGCATCGAGGCACGGCCCAGTAGAATTAGGCGAACGGGAGGCAACAGTGGATGTAATGTACTAGAATAGTTAGGAACAAATTAAAAAAAGAAATAAAAAGAAAAAAAAAAGGGCGGCACTAGGTGGAGGCAACCCACGGATTCTCTAACAGTGGTTGTTTTTTGTGAATTTCAGGAAATATGGAGGGCCAAAATACAAAAATCGCAAGTGGAAAAATAAAGGTAAAAAGTGAAAATTGGGGAAAGAAGAAGTGAGCCTCCGCGTTGGCTCCGTGTCACGGGGAGCTTGGCTCGCGTTACCTCAGTGACACATTGAGGCCAATTTTAGGTATGTCCAAATTTCAATGAGTCTGCGTCGGCTCCATGTCATAAGAGTGGCCTCCGCATTACCCTCCGTGACATGTTGGCTATTTCGCGTCGGGTCAGTTCGGGGCAGCGGGTTGGCCGTGCGAAATCCTCTTTTCAACCCCAAAATTCTTATTTTTCCCCATTTTCTGAAATCTCGGCTACCAAACCCCCAATCCCCTTCTCCTCAACGTGCCATGACCCTAGCTAGAAGATTTCTTCAATTCTTCTTAAAACTCTTCAGTAAAGATATGTTCTCGAATTTTCTCAATCTTGCTGAATGTTGATTCTTGATCATGTTTCTTTGATGAAATTCTGCCCTAAGTTATTAATAAGATGTGTAATTTATTGGGTCATGGATGAATGTTGATTTTTTGCTAATGTTGTGTTATGAACTCAATAATTACATGATTTGTATTGAGAATCTTACATTGTTGATAACTAGGGGTAGAGAATTTGTTTGGGAAGAAGAAGAAAAGGGTAAGAAAAGGGGATAATTTGGGTTGTGCGTGTTGTTGGAGTTGAAAAAACTTTTGTTCTTAAACTTTGATTATGTTATGGTTGAAGATTTTATTTTGGGTAATGAAAGTAGGAAAATCCCATAGGTTATTTGTGCACAAATTGCAGTACTCATGATTGTATAAATGAATTAATGAGGATGAACTTTCATAATGCATTGTATGATAATACAGAGTAGTACAATGAAATTGTTCCAACGACTTGTATGAATGCTAAACCTTTTGGGAAGAGCTTAAATTATGTGGTTGTTCTTGCCGAATTGTAATGACTACAACTAACGACTAAGTGTGGGGTGATCAATTTTAAACCCGGCCTTATTATTAGCCAACTATACCATAATGACATTTGAAATATATGCTTTTGATGGGCAGGACAAATGCAGAAGGAGCAAAGATAAAGGAAGGCGCATCCACATGCGGCAGTGAAAAGGCGAGAGGTGGGCGGCGGTGCCGGCTGCACCTATTCCAAGGGCAACATTAGACAATATGGAACACGATGGGTTATAGATCGGGGAAAGAAATGGTATGCCAAATGCAAGGAAACCAAGTATTCCAAAGGAACAAATAGCACGGGAACTACTAGTTCAAGAATTCAGAATCCTACACGGGATAAACAGCATTAGGTTAAACTTCATTTTAAAGAACCCAAGAGTGCAATCTCCATCTCTGAGGAATTCTCGCTAATTGGAATCTGCAGTGAGCAGCCACACGGTTAAGATCGGAAGACCCAGGTGGTTACTTTTGAACTACAACATCTAAATTCCATCTTGAGGGATGCGGGACACAGTGCGCATTTCCTGCATTGAATATCACCACCATATACAGATATCGAACACATTGTGGAGCACGATCAACGGCTAGGTGGGTCGTCTCGAGGAAAGATGATAGCCGGACATTACCATACTCCCAAATGAACGAGAGAGAGGAGGATCTGGTGAAGATAGTATGTACTTACCTGATCCCGGGGGTTCACATGGCCCGTGTCACACAGGACGAAGATTTTTAGTGTATGCATTAATAGAAAATTTGGAGATAAATGTTGGAGCGGTGATTATTTCCGCCATGAAGATAGCCGAGACTTTATCAAGGGAATCGGTATGGTTTGGTGGTCTTCCCTAACTGACTTTCCTGGGGCCATAGTATTGAAGAGGAGGCCTGGACTACATTCCTCAACTTGACCGGCATTCTTTGGATGTCCCACTAAGATCAAAGCACCTGATACCACATTGGGCTGTGCTTACACTCGCTTGACGACATGCTCAGGACGACCAATGCTTGCTTCAGTGTATGAATCTGGAGAATCTTTGCAAGCTGCCCAGTTGGTGGAAGGCCTACTACGGAGGATGAATTATGGCGGCTCGGCATTGGATTATATACATTTAATATGAGCATGCACAGGCATTATGCGAGTTGGGCGCATTTGTAGAACCGATTGATGAAGACGTCACATTGAAGAAACGCGTCGGGATGACTCGGACATTGATTGAGAGGAGGGCGGTGAAGATTATGATCTTTGAATGAGGCACTAGCACCTAATGAAGAGATTGAACATTTTGATTGATTGGGAGTTACACCACCCAAGCCTTGTTTTTAATTACGAATATGTGAACATGGGGACGGTGTTCCAGCTAGTATGGGAGTGGGAAGTAGTTGGGAGTCTTTGATGTAGTAAGGTTGTTTTGTGTTTGTGTTTAAATGTTTACATTTAATGTGTGACATTGTGTTTTTTGTTATGTTGTGTGATGATTTTGTGTGTTGATCTTGGTGATGTTATTGTAATAATTTGTTAAGTTTATGTGTGTAATATTTGTGTAAGTTATACGCTATTTTTATTTTTTTATTTTTTATTTATTTTGTTTCTATTTTTTTTTTTATTATGGGTTTCTCGGTTTTTTGGATTTTGATTGCTTTTAGAATAGTCCCTTTGAACCAAAGTCTTAGATAGGGTGTTCCCTATGATGGGTTGATGACGACCGTCTTAAGTTAAATGTAGTCGATAGGATTAGCTTTTTTGAACACACCAGCTATTAATGGTTCGACATTCTTGTTATGTGCTATATTATTAGATGCAAGTGTGATTAGGATGAAGCATGCAAGTTTGTTAAACATGTTGGGAACACCTAGGCTCTAGAATTGACTCGATATGATTAAGGCTTAATTTTGAATTCTTGTAATTAGCGAGTTAAGATGTGAATATGTCTTAAATTGAGCATGTGCGGTGAGTGCGAGTTTTTCTAACATTCCATGCTACGCATGAAGTGTCTAGAACTTGCACAATTGGTATATAAAACGAAATGAAGGATGGATTGTAAGAAAAGGATGTAGCATTTCTTTGAATGAACCTAAATTTTATCCCTTATGTTACCTACCTTGAATGTTAAATCCTAGTTAGCCCCATTGAGCCTTAAGCCTATTCTTTGATAGTTACAACATAAGCTTAATCCTTTTCTTTCATTATCCATTAATTTGACCCAAAACTCCTAAGATCTTAAGTGAAAATTCCAAATAGTGAAGGGCGAAGCGTGAAACAAAGGAAAAGTAGAAGTTGTGAAAAGTTGAAAGAAAAGGACAAAGGTGCACCTGGCTGAAAATGATTGATTATTAGTGGTAAGAAATTAATGAAAAAATTTGCTTAAATACGCGTTTCGTAAGCTGAGTGTGCTTAAAGAAATAGAACAAGAAGAGAATATTCAAGAGTGAGAAGAGTGAGGAGGAAGTATAGAGAGATTTCTTTAATGAATGTGGATGGTAAAGCGCTTGGAGGAAGATAGTCACTCTTACTTGCGAGAATAGTACTTTACATCCCTTAGCTTACATTATAACCCATTAGAAGTCCTACTTGATCTTATGTTATCCATACCCATTAGAGAAGTCAACCACCAATGCAGATATGATTTCCCTTGGTATATGTTCTTGAGAGTGTAAATTTTATTCCACTTATGCCTTTTTTTTGCTCGTTTTGAGCTTTTAAATAAATGAGTAACTTTCTTATCTTAGACATGTTGTGACTTCTTCTGTCTATATGAGTTGTTCTGATAAGTGTTATATAGACACACAATTGAGAAATGATTCTACAAGACAGTACCATATAATTACATTCATTTAGCGCGAAATCATTTTTGCTTCCTTTTATTTTATACATACAAATAATCCTTATATCTATAAAACTTTATTTAATAAATATATTATGCGTTAGTCTATTACCAAGATACCAAGGTTAATACAAAAGAAAACAGGTTCTTTTATAACATGATAAGTCTATTATTTGCAGTCAGAAGCATTTTGAAAACTAATCTACAAGTTGGTGAACTAGAGAATGAACTCGGGAAGCAAAACTAAGAAGTCGGCAAGAAAATGCTAAAAAATTGATGCTTCGCGATAGAGGCCGTGTCACGCCACCATCGCGGAGGCATTCCCTAGAGTGGATTTGTGTTGCATTCCGGTGATAGTGCGTGATGGCAGTGTCACCCAGGCCTGCTCTCACGTTCACTTCGGTGACACGGGGTGGGAAGGCTTAGTTGCACACCTGGATTCCGGTGAAGGCGCGTTACGTCCGTGGCGGAGTTGAGGCTGCGATACCCTATGTGCCATACTAAGGATAATAATCCGGCATCCTAGTTCAAGTGAGCTCCACGGCGAATTAGTAGCCTGAAGGCGATTCTCATGATACCCTCCGTGCCACGTTACCAGTTTATTCCGGGAAATTTCTAACTTGTATAAATAGCACACTTAGGTTTTATTTTTAAGAATACGACATTTTAAGCGAACGTGGGTATCAGCGGTTGAGATGAAGAAGTTAGGTAGGTTGATTGTTCTTCCTTTTCTCTTAAATTTCCAAATGCTTGTATGATTTCTACTTGTTTGAAGATGTTTAATCATCAAATGGTGGCTAATTCACCTGGCTAAGGTGAGGATGATTGCATTGAAATGTAATTGATGTTATTTAGTTTTATCTTCTCTACAATGGTTGTTCTACTAATTCTTGTTTTCACTCCATTAATGCTTGGCCATTGTTAATGTACATCCTAGAATTCCAGTTTTATTTTCGAAAGGAAGATTAATTGGATAGATGTGAATTGGTAGGATATGTGCTTGGCCGTGGTTGAGAAATTAAGAGAAGATTAACATTTAGAATAGAAATATATATGTAATGTCATATTTGGTCATCTATGGAATTTGTTGTGTATTGCTAGAATATGAGGTTTTGCATCACGAAATGTGTAATGTAAGTCTCATGATTCTTTGGTGGAGAGGAAGTTCGAAAGACCCAATCCATTGGTTAATAATTCTACGACCAACAAGCTGAAGAGAAGTGTTGACTGAAATTTAATTGGTAAATTACATATCTGCATGTTTGTCCTTAACCTTAGCTTGTTCATTCTAATTGATGAATTATAATTTACAATCTTACAACTATAAGTTACATCCAGCTAGTATTGGTAGTATAAATTCACCATTTTATTACTGTTTGTATGCTTTTATAAAGTAAGTGCGTATACTAAACATAACGAAAAATTACTGTCAAATTACAGTCCCTGTGGGTTCGATACACAGCAGAAATAAAGCCACTTTGTACTTGTATGACCACGTGCACTTGCGTGTAGTTGGGAGTGAAACGACTTTATATCTTAGTTTTGTCTTGTTTATCGACTTAATTATATGCATTCGCATGTACTTCTATGTAAATGTGAATATATATACTAACCAACATTATTAGTTCTTGTTTTTCTAGGTTTAAAATGAATTTGAGGAACTAATCTATGATTTGGTGAAGTGGAGGAATGGAATCGGAGCAAAATGCGAAAGTCGGCAAGGAGGACACCTTGAGAAACAGCCCACCTTCCACGATAGCAACATGCCACGGCAGGCCAGGCTGCGCGACAAGGGCGTGTCCGTCCCTAACGCGTTGTACAAGTAGCGTGCCATGCGCCATCGCGGCAAGAGGCTGCTGGCGTGTTTGATGCAAATTCTAGATTGCCTACGCGATTCCTCCGTGTCATGGAGGTAAATTGGCGCCCGTTCACCTCCATGACACAGAGCTATTCCATGCCGAGAATAATTTTGTACCTCTCTCATTTACTATAAATAGGTCCCTTGGCTCCTAGAAACATTTTGTCACGTAATATTTATGAAAAATACCAGGAGTGAAGGGAGGGTTGGAGAGAACTCACCGGGGTTCTTAAATTTCATCTTGTAAGTATGTTAAGTTAATTGCTGTTTTCTTATAATTATACGGGCAGTATCTAGAACCTTCCTCTGGGGTTGAGGCCACAATATATGATTGTGGCGATTGTGAATTTGTTTAGTTTTAAGTTATTAATTGTTGATTTTGATCTTACATTTCTTACTTATGGTTGTTTTATGATTGATCTGTGGGCCACACGTTACACCTAGATAAAAAAGCTTGAGAAAGTAAACATAGGCAAGAACAAAGAATGTAAGGAGCTTAGTTTGTCTCTTACGATATAATTCGCGGTTAGGATAAGAAATTATACCTAATTTGCCTTGCTTAGTTAATAAAATGGGATGATAATAAGAAATAAACTTAGAATTGTCACTCCACCACTCAGGGAATTAGTTGTGAAGCTAAGTTAGGTTAAATGATTAGAGGGATGAAAGTCCATAATCAAAGGCATAAACCCCCGTAAACCACATTCCCATAATTGAATTGCCTACGAACTAGAATGTCACGGCCACACTCAATGATGTAGTTGGGAGGTTAGTTTGTCGTGTTTAAGTCTCGAAAGACCATGAACATACAATTCTAAATATGTGAGACGACAATTGATAATTCCATACTTAAACCATTACAAAGCGTAGTATCGCATGATTATCGGCCTTAGCTCTAGTTGCTCCTTTAATTACTTGGTATTTGTGACCACCTATACTTAATTAAACTTTATCAAGAAAGTCTATATCAACACTTGTGAAAGTTAATATCAAACTTGAACTTGATAATTAGCAAAATTGGTCCAGTCTGGCCAAGGATTCGACATCCAGAAGCTCTTAAAAGGGCCTTTGTATTGCAGCCAAGACCACGTATACTTGCGTGTGCGCTTAGGCGCAGTCGCAACAGCTTTGGCGCCCGTTGCCGTGGAGTCTCAACACCTTGCACATGCTAGTGGCTCGACAAGTGCATACCCTTGTGCAGCACCATGCGACTCTTTGACTTTTATTGAGCTTCATAGCTTTTACCAAAAAATTTAGTCCCTCATAAGCATATTACACTTATAAAAAGAAAAAGATAATCATGGTAGTTAGTTCGGAATGCAATTTGTTATACCTTGGGAGCAAGTTAAACCAGTCAAATGAGGAAAATCTGGAAAACATTACGGCGTACGGAACGAGTCGTTAGATTATCGTGAGAGACCCCGCGAAGTCGTCCATTGCTCATGGGAAGGTTGTACTAGGCTTAGGAGCTTAGGTCCCCACAGGCGTGAGAAGGACTCGTGGTCGGCTACCATGAGTTGTCCCACAGTCACCGTGGGGGTAAGGTTGAGATTTGAGTGGGGGTGAGCGGTGCACTTGACGGGGTGTAGCGATTCGTTGGCTCGGGGGATGAGTCTTCATGTCCTCCGTTAAGAGCCCAAGTAGAAAGAATTCTCTTGGACTTGATGAAATGACCCAACAACTCATTGTCCACAGTAGCAGAATCGTCGGTCGCCCGTTAGGGTCACTTGGCAGTTATTTCCTACGAATTAGTAAGGGCCTTCTCATAAATTCCTACACTCACAAGACCTAAACTATGTCGTTTTGAGGGGTCGGAACGAGGGTCTTTTTATGGGAAGTTATTCATGATAAGCCTCATTTGATGCATGTAAGATTAGAGAAGTAAGAGGAAGGGATTTAAAGTATTCTTCTTCAATTCTTCAAGATTTCCATATAGGGCTTTTCCAAAGGGAGCTAAGAATCAAGTAATTCCAGGTATGTGTGGGATTTTGAGATAGGTCATAACCAAAATGCATGTTTCCTCAAAATTTTGGTATGAGCTTGTTATAACATTTACAAAACTTATGGGTTTTGGATTGTTGGGTTTTTCACTTATATTATTCAATAATTGATGATTTAATCCCTAAAAAGCACATGTGCCCAAATAATGGGAGTTTTAATGAAATTCATGGTTAGGGTGATTTCTCAAGCATGCCATGAACTTTTGAATTTTAAGCATGTTTTCAATTACTCATCTTATTATGATTGTGTTTCCTATAAATTTAAGCATTTCAAGTATGATTGAAAATATAGGATATGCCCCCATGTTGCTTATGATTCTATGAACTATGATTTGGCGATCCACAAGCCCAATTCCATGTCTAGTAACACAAATTCTCAAGAATGTTATGATTATGCGGTTTAACTAGGCATGCATGTCATGTATGAATTTTTATGAGCTCATTGCATGTTTTGGGAGTAGCTTTAACAGGAAGTAGGTTGGAGGCCTATGTACGAATCTCGAACTCGTGCCACCGTAAGTTATGTTTAGGACCGCATGATGTCTGTCTATTCCCTACGGGGCCTTCATGAGTATTATCACACGCGTTTCATGGTTCATACCCTTTGCAAGGTATGAGCGTCCTCCCGATTAGGCTCACGGGGTCGGGCTCCATGTACTCATATAGGGTATGTCGGTTATAGAAATCTCCCACTATTCTTCCATGTTTTAATGCATCTATGATTATGTTCTTTTGGCTAAAGTAGGTGTTTTATGAAAATTTTTCCCTCGTGTTATGGCTACGACTAGTTTATGAATATTTTGGAAATGTTGAGCCTTACCATATATTTATTATTTATGTGTTTGTAATCATGATGTTTCTCACTCCTATAACTTTTATGTTTTGATATTTGCCCTGCATACTCATTACATTTCAAAATGTGACCATATTTTCTATGTTATGTCGTTTTGTGATAGGCTCAGTTCCACCCGGGTTCAACATCGCTCCTAGCTTTCTCTCAAAAACTGCTCTCGGTTCTTAGTGCTGGTGACTCATCATGGTTCGAAGGCTTCATGTTCGGATCTTTTTGTCTTTTAGTTTCCGGTATGTTGGGGTTAGTTGGGGTCTTGTCCCTTAACTAAATCTATTCATGATTAGAGGCTTTTATGCCTACTTGTAATGTCGATTGTTTATGCTTGCATCATGTTTTGTTGTTCCATATATTTCATGTCATGGTTTCATTTGGTTCGTATTATTAAGCTAAGTCTTCTGCATTTTATGAATGTTTTAGTTGTATGCTCATGCCATGGGTTGACTTGGGGTCCCTCGGGCTCCTCGCCTGTGTCTATGATTTGGGTGTACTCTCGGGCCATGACAAACTTGGTATTAAGGTCATAGGTTCAGATGTGTCACAAAGGGAGTATGAAAGTCGTGTTTGGTAGAGTCTTTTCATGGGTGTGAAGCGCACCACATTTTATGACAAAGAGGCTGCTAAACGTTTTAGAAATTATCCCCTTGTTTCATGATCCATGTCGTGCGATGAAAAATCTCTCTATCCTTCTAATTTGTGCTATTGCGATTGCGAAAATTATTGCTCCTAGAAGGATAAACGGAAGGAGGAACAAAAATGATGAAGGCCAAGGGTGGCCATGATAATGGGCGTCGACAAGCCACCTATTCCCGGGGATCCCAGGCCCTAGAGCCAGCTGCCCAAGCCGAGTTTCGTGCAGCTATTCAGATATTGCACAGGCCTTGACCACTCAAGTCAACCAGCGGGCCATGTCCTGAATGGTAACACACGGTGGCGGTTAGAGACTTCTTGAGGATGAGCCCTCCCGAGTTCACGGGATCAAAGGTGGACAAGGATCCACACAGGATTCATTAAAGGAATCTTGAAAGTCACTTAGGTCATGGGAGTGACAAATGAGGAGTGTGTTGATTTGGCTCTTATCCAGCTAAAGGAGGTAAACATATTACAGGCACAAGTAATGGAAGGATAGCGGCGTAGTGGAGTGCGGGTCCTTTGGTGGGATGAGTTCTACATGGCCTTTCTCTACAGGTTCTTCTCTCAGGAGATGAGGAATTGAAAGTAGCTGAGTTTGTTCCACAAAAGGAAAGATTACAGTGTTAGAATATTAGGAGTTCAGCATTAAGGGCATATTTATATGCCAACTCGATACTCAAATGTATAACTTTCGTCTTGTTTGTCTAATAAATTGTGTACATTCTCATATGCAGATTGTACGGAAGTGTGAATTTATACTAACCAACATGATTAGCGTTGTTTTGTAGGAAAAACATGCTTTTGTTGATGAAAAATGACTTGTTGGAAGAAATCAAGGATGAACTCGGGAACTGAGCAAGGGCGGATGGTGAAACCCAAGGATTACAAGGGCTCCTTGATGGAGCCGTGGCACCTTTGCCATCGCGGATGCGTTACGCACAGGATGGAAATTTCAGTAAATTTCATTGAAGGTCATGATCGAGCCGTGCCACACAGGAGTGAATTATTCGGATGGTGCATTTCCGGGAGAGGGTCGCGTGCACCGTGGCACGTTAGCGGTGCTGCGTGATGCACGCCGTGCCACGGTGTGCTATTACAGGCGGATAAATTCCGAGAAGAGCTTCCTTTGCACGTATGCCCAGAGGCCAGTGCTCCGCGATGCACGCCGTGACACGTTGCCTCGTTATTGGAAAATTTATCCCTAGTATAAATAGAGCACTTAGGGGCATTTTCAATTATTACGACTTGGTGGAGCAACGTGGAGTTACAGGCAACTTTGAGGGCGAAATTTCTGGGTTCTTCTCTATCTCTTTTTCTTGTTCCTTTCAATTGCTTGTATGATTAACACTTGTTTAGGATGTTTAATCCACAAATGAGTGGCTAATTCTCCTTCTTGCTGAGGTTATGAACTTAGTGTTGCATGTAATTATTGAATTCTTTGGTTTAATTTTCTCTTTTCTTCCATGGTTGTTCTATTTAATTCTTGTTCCTACTGCAGTAATGTCTGTCCAATGTTAGTGTAAATCCAAAAGTCCGTTTTGAGAGAATAAAAATTGGAAAGTTGTGAATTAATAGGATATGATCTTTCTTGGTTCGGGAGAATTGGAATTAGTTACACGGGATAGAAATATACCCGAAAGTGCGTGTGTCATGTGGAACCAGGTTGTGTGGAACTTGAATTCCTTCTTATCACGAAAATGTAGGTGGAAGGTTCCTGATTCTTAAGTTGGGTTAAATTGAGTTTTAATCCGCAGGCGTGGTTCGACTAGCAGCAGGAGGAAAAGATAATGCATAAATTAATAGTTCGTGTCTTCACATGTTCTTCGTAACCTCGGCATGCTCTTAACCATTGTTTAGATTCAATTGTATAATTAGCTTAGTGTAGTATAAAATTATATTCTCAAAAACCCATTATTTTTCGTTACTTTCTGTTGTCTTCTTTGTATAGTTGTAGTAAATTAACGTTTGAAGATTCACCCACAATGAGCTATTCTGTAGGTTGACAATCCGGTTCTTCAAAGAGCCCCTTTGGCGTACCCATACGATCCGTACACTGCGGAGCTCATCAAGTTTTGGCTGGCAATTCTTGAGGCAGGCAATTGGTGAAATTTTCATTTTACTTTGATTTTAAGTATTTAGTTTGCTAGTTCAATATTTTTGTGTTGACAACTTGGTCTTACCTGTTTGTATTTTGCGAAAGCAGTTACTGTTGAACAACGGCAAGAGATAAGGGTTGGTGGATCCATCATGGAGTAGGGCGACAATTTCATCGTCAACGGAGAAACAAGAGAGAAAGGCTGCTGGACATAGGACAAACTATCATGGAGCAACCCACGAATCACCAATAGTGCGGGCGGTTTGTGCCCGAGGAATTAGCGGCCATGCTTGGGTTGCGATGTGGCAATCCTGGCTGGCAATGTCCACTTCTAGCATTACGCAAGCAGGCAGGAGGGAGTTCGAGCTGAAACAGAGGCTTATGGTGGTTGCTGCACACAAGCGGAAAGTTTACGAGGTCTCCCTCACGAGGACCCGCAACAACATCTTGAGAATTTTCTAGAGATAAGTGACACTTACATCGGCCCAGGAGTGTCTTGAGATTATGTCAGCTTACACTTTTCCCATTTTCACTTTTGGGAGATGCTAGAGGTGAGTGGTGAGCACCTAACTCTATCACCTCATGGGATGATCTCGCGAAAAGTTCTTGATCCGATTCTTTCCCTCAGGTAAAAGCGGCCAAGGCTTAGAATTCAAATTCTAAGTTTTAAACAAAGGAAGGAGAGATAAAGCAGCAAGCTTAGGGGAAAGATTTAAATCATTGTTGAGGAGTTTGTCCTCATCACCATCGATCGAATATTGTGTTGGGTGCACACTTTTATAGAGGTTTGGGAACCCCACACTAAAATTTTGCTAGATTGACATTTAAGGGGCGGGCTTTAGAAAAGACTTATGAAAAATGTATACTTTGCTTAATCGTATTTCGCGGGAAATCCGGAGTGGAATGCGGACTCTTCAAGGGGAGGAGCAAGGAAGCCCGGTGGAGTCTTGGGAAGTGGATGGGTTCTGACTATCGCTGCACGAATGGGTTGCCTTGCGGAAATCGGTTGAACACCCACTTCGGCAATGAACTTGAACGATCTCAAGCCCCGATTAATGCGGTCTGGCGAGATTTGGTGGCAAGTGTGCGGGAGCAATGAACACTTCAGTGAGTGTTGTGGAGCAAATCCAGTTTCGATGAACTTTGTCGAGAATGCACAAAGGCAATCACCGACGGTATGGGAATAGCTACAATTCCAGCTTTGGAGGAATCATGGGATTTCTCTTGGGGTAGCAACAACCATCAAGGGGCGAGTTGGTCGGGGATACGGCGGAATCAAGGAGGGCCTGAACTATCGAACTGTCGAAATAACAATGCCCCTCCTCCCACCATCACCCAGCGTTGAGGAGATGTTCCAGCGGTGATAGCCAGCCAAGCTCAATTGGAGGCTGACCATGTCAAATAGCGGCCGATGTTATGACTCGAGATGGCTACCAAGGCCTTGGAGTATCAATTTGGGCAATTTGCTGGAGCCCGAGAACACCAGGCCTAGATGAGGACTCCCAGTGACACGAATCCCAATCCCAAGCGAGGTAAATACGGTGACCACGAGTGGCTTGCGGTTGAAGGAGGTGGAACCGAAAGACCACCTCAACGGTCGGGAAGTTGCCGAAGGAGAGGAGCGAGAATGATGAGAAAGAGGGAAACAAAGGATCTTGAACCAGATAGACCTCCACCCCCATTCCCTCAACGATTAAGGAAGCACAAGGCGTGCTTCAAAAAGTTCATGGAGGTGCTCAAACAGGTACACATTAACTTACCTCTTGTTGATGTTTTTGCGGAGGCCTAAATATGCAAAGTACATAAAAGGCATCGTGGCGAACAAGCGGGTGACCGAATATGCCACGGTGGCCCTTACGGAGATGCACTTCCACGGATAAAGCCAGGTTTGCCCACAGCTCAAAGATCACAGGAGCTTCACAATTGAATTGACAATCGGGCAAAGTATCCGAGCTCGCGGTTTATGTGATTTGGGGCGAGCATTAACTTGATGCCAACTTCGGTATTCAAGTTAGGTCTAGGAAGCCCTAGACCTACAACGCGGTAGTTTTGCGGCTTAGAGCCGTTCCTTGGCAAGGCCGACGGCATTGTGGAGGACGTGCTAGTGCAATCGGCTCCCTAATCTTCCCAGTGGATTTTATTGGACTTACAGGCCGAGACTCGGAAGTCCCATTTATTTTGGGACGACCTTTCTTGTAACAACCGGGAAAGCTCTTATAGATGTAGGTGCAGGCAGCTAATGATGCGGGCACATGACAAGGTGGAGGTGTTTGATGTGTACAAGGCCCCCAAATTCCCAGCCGTGTACGAAGAACTCGTTGATCAACGTGGCAGAACAGCAGTGGTGTTCAAGGCTTTGAACAACGAGAGTGAAGGGAGAGCCCCGATAGAGTAAAAGCTTGATTGGGGTGAGGGCGTGTTGAGCAAGCGTCCGTCACCCTAGGGGGGCGGTATGACTCAATGACGTTGGCCAGGAACGGTAAACCGAGCGGCGCACGGGAGGCAACCCGTGAAATGTAATTGTAAAATGTACATACGAAAAAAAAAAAAAAAAAGAAGAAAAAGATTTTCAATTTTGTATTTATATTTTTGTAGAATGAAGTGTAAATAGAAAATGAGAAATAAGTGTTGTTTCTCCAACTTGGAAATTTCTTGATTTCATGTGATAAGATGTTTAGTACGAGGTTGAAACGGAGGAAAAAGTACGAAGGAATGCAAAAAGGAGCTTGAGTAGAAAAATTTATTTTAAAGTGGCAAAGCATTGAGCTTTGTAGCGATGGCTCCGTGTCGGAGGGGCCTCCATGGTAGCCTCCGTGACACGTTGAGGCAAATCTGGAATTTTAAAATTCAGAACTGTGATAACTCCATGTATCCTGAGAGCATGCTCGCGTTACCTCGTGACACGTTGAAAACATATTAATAGCGTGGAGTCTGCAGGCGACCACGCTTTGAAATTCCCACTTTTTCGGCTTAAATCACCCCCATTTTTCCCATTCCTCACATCCTCCCAGCGACAAAAACCCCAAAAATCCTCCTCAACGTGCCACGGCTTAAAGAGTACAAATTCACAACTTTGCTTCGTCTTACTCGAATCCAAAGTGATTCTTGAATAATTTCATTCTTTAGCTAAAATTTCGATTTTAGCATGTTTAGGAAGAATCCTTGCCCATATCAATAAGTGAGCTTAAATACATTTGGGTTGTTGATTATAGTTGTTTGTAGTATAGATTTGTGATCATATGAACTCGTTAATTGCGCGTACTTAATGAATTTTGTGCTAGCATGTGGGTAAGTTTGGATTGTGAAGTTGAAAAGTTGAAATAGTAAGAGGAAGTGTTGAAAAAATTGTAGGTTGTGCATGTTGGGTGAATTGTATTGTGTATGCTTATCGTGTATGCTTAATTAACGATGCAATTCTCGGGGGGTGCAAATTTGGTGAAACTCCAAAAACTCATCGAATCACACACGAAAATGGGAGTAGCCGTTGAGTTGTGGAGAATTTTTATTTTTCTTGTGTTCTTTTAATTTGAATGCCATGTAATGGAATGAAGTATCGATAGTATGTTGAAGTAGTGTGCAATGCGAGTAGTACCACGAGAGGTTATCTTTGTCAATTTTAGAAGGCATGAAGCGATTTTTGTTTTTTTTTTGTTTTTGTTGTTGTTCTTTTGTTTAGTTGTTCTGGGTGTGTATCTTTGTGTAAATAGAGAATAAATATGTCTTGCCGTTATGCATAATGTGAGCTAGAGACTAAGTGTGGGGTGGCCGAAAACCCAACCTTAGTCAAAAGCTAAATGATAATCAACTAACATGAGTCTTTATCTGTTTTCTTTGACGAAACCATGGCTCAGGGCGAGACAAAAGGAAAGCGCATCAACATCGGCGTAGGAGAAAAGATTAAGGCGGGTGACGGTCAGCGGCCTGGCGGTTCACGCGGCCGGCGCATAATATGGAACCAAGATGATAGTGTGTGGAAGGGGAAAGTGGTACACCAAGCACAAAGAGAACAAATGCTTCCACAGGAACATATTCTGAGGAACCCTTGGCACAAGAGTTCCCAGGATGGTCTGGCGAGGATTGATCTTTGCTTGGAGCTCGTTTCATTTCGGCAGGCCCGGGGAGTGCAACTGCACTTAGTCAGAATTCTACGCAAGTGGAACCCGACATTGAGATCACACCATCAAAATAAGGGGCCAAATCGTCACATTGGAGCCTCACCACCTCAATGCCATCACTGGAAGCATCTGACGCCCACGTACTCCGGCAGTGAACATCACTCCGTATGCGGATATCGGAGACGCACATTATGTGAGCCCGGTCTACGCGCGTTGGAGCGAGCATAAGGAAGAGCTACCATCGAGGCCTTTACCCTATGCACGAGATGAGAACGAGGAAGCGAGAATATGGCTTAGAATCGTTTGCTCTGTTTGATTAACGGGGTACACGCAGCGGAATGTGACCCGAGATCGTGTATGCTTGGTATACGCCACGATGAAGAAGTTTTGGAGATCCAATGTTGGGGCGGTGATCATCTCCGCCATGAAGAGGGCGATTGCATCAAGGGCGCAGTGCGGATTCGGCGGGCTGCGGCAGCGTTCCTGAGAGGCCTTGAGGTCGGAGGAGGCCCTAGATTACATCTGCGAGGTGGACGGTGTGCCCGTGATGTCACAAAGCAAAGGCACAACACCACTCATGGGCTGTTCTATATTAGTGCGGCGACATGCTCGGGGCGATCAATATGTCCCGCATGTTCGGGATGCGGAGATGCTCCGGCTACGCATAGGCGGGAGTCCGGCAACGGAAGATGAGGCATGGCAGCTCGGCTTAGACTACCCATTTGGCGGCATGGCGCTATGTCGGGTGGGCCCGGCTTTTGTGAAGCCTCTGAGCGATGACGTCCCCACGGACGAGGGGCACGTCGCGAGACTCAGCGTTAGGTCGGAGGAGGATGACGGTAGAGACTCAAATATGGGGATGAGGCGGCACGATGAGAAGTGGAATACTTTGGCTGATCAGTTTCACAACCACCTTTTTGTTTGTAATTGTATGAACAACGGGACGGAGTGTTCAATTCTCTGTCAATGAGGTGGGAGTAGTTCGTCTTAATTTACCTTTTTGTATATCATACGTATGTTCCGTGCCTTGTTGTCGTGTTTGTTTTAATTTGACTGTTTTATGTGTATGTTCATGTTGTAAATATTGTTGGCAGAAATTGTGTTGTGTCTGTGTGGAATGTGTTAGCCGGTATGTAAATAGTCTTGTCGAAATCATCGGCCATTTTTTTTTAAAAAATTTTCGTAACTATTTTCTTTTGGGTTTCTCGGGTTTGTTTCGGTTCTTTTGCCGAGAAGAGTCCCATTGAACCAGTCGTAAATAGTGACCCTTCTCTAGTGGATGGATGTCGGCCGTCTTAAGGGAATGAAGTCGATAGGAGTAGTTATAGTTAGATTCTATATTTTTATTTTTTAAATTTTAGTTAGTTAATTTTGATTTTTTTAGTTGGATTCTTTGGTTGTATCCCATGCATGTTGCTATTGATAGCTCCGACATCCTTGCTGCGTGTTGTACATAATAATTATATAGCAAAGATGATTCGTAGAAACATGCATTTTTGTACATATGCTGAATTGCTTAAGTAGTAGAATTCGATTCGGTGTGATTGAGGCTTAATTTTGAATTCTTGTGATTAGGCGATTAAAGATTACGTGAAGTCATCTTGGAAGGAGTCGAGCATGGCATTGAGTGTATAGTGAGGGTGGTTATTCCATGCTATTGTTGATTGTCTAGAACTTGCACATCGTGTGTACGAAACGAAATGAAGGAAGTGTAGTGTAGGAAAGGATGTAGGCATTTCTTTGTCAACCCAAAATTTTTCTTGTTTTCTTTTCATATCCACCTTGAAGATTAAACCTAGTCAGCCCGTTGAGCCTTTAACCTTGATAAATTTTTCTTTTCTGATTTTCCTTTGTCGAAAGGAATGCAGAACCAAGTGAGCCGCTACTCATGTTCCTTAACCAAAATCGGAGCTCTTAGCGCACAGAAAAAGTATAATTTTCCCATAGTGTCAAAGAGTGAAGTGATAAAAGAAAAGAAAAAGGGATGAGAAAAGAAAGGAAGAAAGAAAAGAAAGAGTCAAGGGTGAAATAGCTTGATTTGAAGGGAAGAGTTGTTTAACTCAATTTTCTCTTCGTTAATGCAGTGTGTTAAAGAAAGAAGTGGAAATAATGCAGGAAGTTGATGGGATATTGTGAATAGCGCTTAGGAAGGTTTACTATTATTGGTTGCTTGGTATATGCTAGTTCCGTAGCTTGCATTACAACCCGTTAAGTCCTACCTGATGATCTTACATCACGCATCCATATATTAGTGAGTAATACACTAGAGAGGCAAGCTTATAGGTCATGACGCAATGCATGTGAATTCGTTGGAGTGAGTGAAATGGGTAGTAGCCATATATACCCCGGACATAGATTTCCTTAAAGTTCCTTGATTAAAACGAATCTCTCCTGCATTGTGAGGCACATGTTTGATGATAGAATACATTCATTATTCGGATATCTTGGTCAGCTAATATGCATGAGTTGCCGATATCGAGAGTCGATTCTTGTGCTAAAAAGTCTTGATTTATTAAGTGTCGTGTAATAATGATGCTATGCATGCTTCTCTTGATGATTTGCTTGAACGCAATCGGTATGACCGTAGTTGGATTGTCGAGCTAAATAGCCATGAGGAAATATCAATTGCATGAGTTGTATGAGTATTGAGGACGAACAAGATTTTAAGTGTAGGGTAGGTGATAAGGGCATATTTATATGCCAACTCGATACTCAAATGTATAACGTTAGTCTTGTTTGTCCAATAAATTGTGTACATTCTCATGTAAATTGTACAGAGTGTGAATTATACTAACCAACATGATTAGCGTTGTTTTATAGGAAAAACATGCTTTTGTTGATGAAAAATGACATGTTGGAAGAAATCAAGGATGAACTTCGGGAACGAGCAAGAGGCGGATGGTGAAACAAGGATTACAAGGGCTCCGCGATGGAGCCGTGGCCTGTGCCATCGCGGATGCGTTACTGCACGGATAGAATTCCAAATAAATTCCGGTGAAGGTCCCTTGATCGAGCCGTGCCATGTTGGAAAGTAATTTCGGATGGTGCATTTCCGAGAGAGGTCCTTGATTGCACCGTAGCACGTTAGAGTGCTTTCCGCGATACACGCCCGTGCCACGTTATTTAGCAATTACACAGGCGGACAAATTCCCGGAGGAGCTTCGCGTTTGCACCGTGTCACGGAGCGGGTGCTCCGCGATGCACGCCGTGACACTTTGCTCGTTATTCCGGGAAAATTTATGCCTAGTATAAATAGAGCACTTAGGGGCATTTTCAATTATTCGACTTGGTGGAGCAGAACGTGGGTTACAAGCAACTTTGAGGACGAAATTTCTAGGGTTCTTCTCTATCTCTTTCTTCTTCCTTTCATTTGCTTGTATGATTAACACTTGTTTTAGGATGTTTTAATCCACAAATGAGTGGCTAATTCTCCTTCTTCTTTGAGTTATGAACTTTGTGTTGCAATGTAATTATTGAATTCTTGGTTTATTTTCTCTTTTCTTCCATGGTTGTTCTATTTAATTCTTGTTCCTACTACATTAATGTCAACCCGGCCCAGTGTAAATCCAAAAGTCGGTTTCACCGAGGGCAAAGAAATTGGAAAGTTGTGAATTAATAGGATATGATCTTTTCTTGGTTAGGGAGAATTGGGAATTGATTTACCGCAGGGATAGAGAAATATGCCCGAAAGTCGTATTAATCATGTGTGGAACCGGTTTTCTATTGCTAGGCAGATTCCTTCTTATCACGAAAATGTAGGTGGAAGGTTCATGATTCTTAAGTTGAGTTAAATACGAGAGTTTTAATCCATGGCGGTAGTTCCGACTAGCAGCCGGAGAAAGATAAACCACGTAAATTAATAGTTTCGTGTCTTCATATGTTCTTCGTAACCTCGGCATGCTCTTAACCATTGTTTAGATTCAATTGTATAATTGGCTTAGTGTAGTATAAAATTATATTCTAAAAACCCATTATTTACCCCGTTACTCTGTTGTCTTCACATATGGTGGTAAATTAGCGTTTGAAGAATTTCACCCGTATTCTATTCTGTGGGTTGACAATCCGGTTCTTCAAAGAAGCCTTTGTATTACTTGTCACGACCCGTACTTAGACTCATCATTCACCGTGTTTGTCAAAGTATGCCATGGGAGTAGTGATGGACCGAGAGGGCACGGGGGAAGCGATTCGTGCAAGGAGTAGTCTGATGTCTGGATAAGGACAACATAACAACCATACTTCATCAATATATAGACTACCCACATAGTCCTTTATGCCCAGCGGATGGAGCGACTCATATGAGGTAAGAGAGAGGCCAAGAGGGCCAGAGCCCAGTAGCTATAGGTTTCCTAGCCGAGACGGAAGGTGGAGGCCTCACCAGTGATCCTAGCATAGGTATATTACACCAAAACCATCTTCGGCCAAGTACCCATCCAGGCCTCAGAGACGATCATAGGAGCGGGGCCTCGGGTTCAAGGGTTAGAGTAGCATGCGCAGCGAGTGCACATTTATCTTATTGCTAGTTGGCAAGAACCACCAAGGGAAGTGTTTGGGTAGAGACAGATGCTTGTTTCGGGTATGGCAATCCAGGACATAGGCTTAAGATTACCCACAGCCAAGGTGGGGTGTGGTGGAGCCCACACTCCAACAGCTAGTTCAGCGACTCTAGCAGCATGTCCTACTCAATAGGGTACTTGAGGCCCAAATGCATGTTCCTCAAAAAAATCGGTATGGTGTTTTAGAATTTCTAAACATATGGGTTTTTGATTGTTTGGCTTTTCACTTATTTTTATTCAATAGTGATGATTTAATCCCTTAAAGCACATGTGCCCAAATCCTAGGGTTTTTAGTGAAATTCATGGTTATGGTGAATTCTCAAGCATGACATGAACTTTTGAATTTTAAACTGCGTTTCAAGTACTCATGTTATTATGATAGTGCTTCCTATAAATTTAAGCACTTCAGTATGATTGAAATAAGGGGATATGCCCCCATGTTTGCTTAAGATTCATGAACTAAGATTTTGGCTGATGCATGGAGAAGATTCCATGGCTAGTAACACGAATTCTCAAGCATCTTATGATTATCACGATTTCACTAGCCATGCATGTCATGTATGAATTTTATGAGCACATTTCATGTTTTGAGAGTAGTACCAACACCGAGTAGGTTGGGGCCTAGGTTATGCCCCCAAATCTCAGGGCTTACACGTGCCACCGTAGGTTATGTTTGAAGACAACCTCGGTATACATCGTGCCTATGAGGCCTTCATGAAGTGATATCATGCCTTTCATGGTTCATACCCTTGGCAAGGTATGAACGACCTCCCGAATAGGCTCACAGGTCGGGCTCCATGTGTTCTCATACAGAGTATGTCGGTTATAGAAATCTCCCAATGTTCTTCATGTTTTAATGCATGTATGATTATGTTCTTTGGCTCAAGTCATGTTTATGAAATGTTTTCCCTCATCGTGTATGACTACGATAGGTTTATGAATTTTATGGAAATGTTTAGCCTTACTATATATTTATGATTTCAATCTTTGTAATCATAATGTCCCCACGTCTATAACTTTTTATGTTTTCAGTATTGTTTTGCATACCTCACATACTATGTACATTCCAAGTACTAACCCACATATTTTCTATTTTGTATCATTTTATGATACGGAGCTCAGTTCACGGAGTTACGGCATCGCTCCTAGCTTGCTCTAGATCTGCTCTAAGTGCTCAATGGTGAGTCCTCATGGTTCCGAGGCTTCATGTTCGGATCATGTTTGTATTTTGTTTCGGTATGTTGGGGTTAGTTGGGGTCTTGTCCCTTCAGCCGTCACTTATGATTAGAAGGCTTTCAAACCTACTTGTAGTAATCAATTGTTTATTCTTGGATCATGTTTTGTTGTTTCTTATATTTCATGTCGTGGTTTTGTTTAGTTCACTTGATTATAGCTAAGTCTTCCGCCTTTTGTGAATGGTTTAGTTATATGCTCATGCCTTGCTACTTGGGGTCCCTTGGGGCTCCTTATCCCATGTTTATGATTCAGAGTTTACTGTCAGTCGTGACACAATTAAACATATATATATGAGAATGTAATCACATAATTTGACAAACATGACTAAACTAAGTTATTAAATAACACTTGGGCATGTAATTATGCCCATGATCGGTGGTATCACGCCGGTCATGGTTCTTACCCTTGGCAAGATACGAAAACCCTTCCAATTAGAGTTCTGAGTTGTGCTGCATTAGGCTCACATTGGAGTATATCAATTAATAAGCTATCATATAGTATAGTTAAGTTTTAGTAATGTTATTTCAGTTATAATTTTTAGTTTATGATTTGATTAGGTCTTTAGTACATGTACATGACCTAAAACTAGATTTTTTATATTTCATTAAATGTCTTCAAACTAGCATCCCGTGTCAGTACTCAGCATCTTAGAAAGGGTCATTGTACTTTACCTCGGTTATACATTTAGCCCATGTTTATGTCACAGTCTTTTCTCATATTAGTAGTATGTTCTTGTTTCCCAGTTACGTTTCCACTTATACTCAATAAATTTCAGAAATTATTGACGCATACTCTATGTGTTATATCATTTTATGATATAGATCCAAGTATTAGAACTACGGCCCCGAGGTTAGACACATTCTGAACTCTATCAACTTGCAGTGATGAACTATCATCTTTTGAGGAGGAGTTATGTTTTCTTTATTTACTTTATTTCTAGTTTTAGATTTTGAGTTATTTGAGGACTTGTCCCAGAAACTCATCAGATTAGTAGAGGCTTTGAACAACACTGCATGCATAGTGGTTGTTTCATCTTATGATTGATGTTGTTTTTAGATTTTTTTTCCTTTCTTTTTGAATAGTTATATTTCAGTTAAGCTTCCTCTTAGATATGTTTTTATGAATTTGCAATTATGTTTGAAATATGTTATGCCATGGGTTAGCTTAGGGCCATTCGTGGTTTTGACTTAGGTCGTGACAGACTCCTTATATTTTTTTTTTTAGTTTTGATATTAGTCCTATAAATCCTCTCGAGAACCCTTTGTAGTCTCTACTCCTATTGGTGAGTCAGTTATAGCAGTCGGAGTCTGACTGCCTAGTCATAGTTTGAAACTCACCACAATCGATCTAGGAATTAGATATAATTCTAGGAGAATTAGATATAATTAACTTCGATATTATTGTTGGCATGCATTGGTTGTACCCTTTATATGCCTCAGTCGATTGCGGAACCAAGATCGTTAAGTTTCAATTTTCTAGCGAACTAGTCCTAGAATTTGAGGGTAGTACTTTAGTGCCTAAGAGTCGATTTCTCTCCTACCTTAAGGCCAAGAAAATAATTTATAAAGGATATATCTCTCATCTAGTTCAGGTCAGGGAATCTAGTTTTGAAACCCCAACTCTTTAGTCTGTTCCAATCGTAAATGAGTTTCCAAAAGTATTTCTCAAGGATCTTCTCGAAGTCCCTCCAGGGTTGGAAATTGACTTCGGTATAGACCTTCTCCTAGATAACCCGCCTATTTCAATTCCTCATGATAGAATGGCTCCAATTGAGCTTAAGGAGTTGAAGGAACAACTGAGAGACCTTTTAGACAAAGGCTTCATCTGGCCCAACATCCCTCCATGGGGTGCCCCAATTCGTTTCATGCGAAAGAACGATAGTACACTTAAATTGTGCATCGACTACCATCAGTTGAACAAAGTCACAGCCAAGAATAAGCATCCCATCCCTAGGATTGATGACTTGTTCGATCAACTTCAAGGTGTGATAACGTCCAAAATATATCCTTCATGCAAAGAATATACACGATCGAAGTATAAAAAATAAGTAATTCGACGCGTGTCGGGGTCGAATCCCACAAGGACTAGTGAATGATTGTTACAAGCGTCAGTTGAGAAATTGAAGTTAGCTTGCACCACATAGAGTTAGCAAATAAACAAATAAGTCTGGGGGGATTGGAATTGGTAGTGAATTATGTTTGGTAATTTAGTGGAACAAAATAGCAAGATCATCATGGTTGTCAATAAGAATGTGAAAGACTAGAGGTGTGGTGTAAATGATATACTAACTAGATAGGGTTATGCTAGGTCATCTTATAAGTTTAATTAGTGTAAATAATCTCGGGAAGAGAGTAATAACAGCTTTTTAGCCTTATAACTACCTCTTACTAGAGTTTTGTCAATCCTCTAGCCACGATTAAGCTCAACTCGGTTAGATTTGGATTAGCAACTACACTAATTTCAAGCTATTAGCTACTAATGAGGAATGAGACTGCAATTTTAGCTATTTCTAGCCTAATTTCACAATCTCTTATTCATGCTCACTATTAAATTCTGTTCCAATACTTAATTATTCATTTACAAGCAACAATCAAGCAAGAATAAATAGACTTATGTCATAATCAATGGTATTTCTTTATAATTTGAAGAGAATCTAACAAATTTAAACTTATTTAAAAAATATGAAGATGACTCTAGCAATACCCACTATAATTAAGTATTCATCATCACACACCTCTGGTTAATGATTTCGCTACTCGTGATTAATAAATTCTAAAGCCCATTCATCAATAACTTTATTGAATTTAATAACAAGAGTAGAAAAAATCAAATTCACAAATAGTCTCCAACAATGGTTGTAACTTACTATTAAGAAGAAGAAGTAAGAGAAGAGTACTTTTTAAAACTTTACCAATCAAAATCTTCTTTTCTCTTCTAAGAGAATGTTCTATAGCTAAGAAAGGAAACAATGATGTGGTATGCTCTTATCTCTATATACTCTAGTACATAGTACTTTATCTAGTATTTATATCCGGGAAAATAGAACATCTTCATGTAACTCATCAATCCCCCAATATTGAACCATTTCTTGTCCTCAAGTAATGCAATTCTTATTCATCGAAAAAAATATGCCACTTCTACACAAAATTAAACATTATCAATCACCTGAACTATGACAACCCAGAAAAATATGCTCACCAAGCTCACAGAAAAAGAGAAGTAAATATCCCAAAAGACCAAAACAATGAAGATGTTTCAAATTGGATATCACATTCAACCAACAGGGTTTATGAAAGGATTCATTTAGTACAACAAGGGCATTACTCAATCATGAAATACACATAGCATCTCGAGTAACAATCAATGCACCTTCAAAGCTTGCCTTAGAGTTTACACTTCTCATGCCCTATTCACAGATTAATTCTTAATTCCCTTGTGTCCTAAAAAAGGAATGATGCCACTCACCGGAATAAGGATCCTTATTCTTCTATCATGTAATCATTTGAAAGCACACAAGGTTGTTTGGAAGAGATAATCATACTCATTCTCCCAAAATAAATCTTTATGCACATACTTGACCCATAGGCTTGCCCTTCATGTAATTCGCCACTAATGTAGAGTAGTTGCACTTAGAATCATTTAGGGCTTGCGGGTTATGATGTAGGCTCGGGTTAAGGGTACGATAAAAATTTAGTTGTAGTGACTACACCCTGCTTAATGCTTTTTGTACACATACCTCCCATCAACTCCTTCCACTCACTTCACTTTCTTTCACTTGTTTGATTGTTTCTGGATTTTTTTCTTTAACAACCCTCCTTATAACCCCTTTGGCTTTCACAACTAGCCTTATCACCTCAAGTGGAAGCACCGGTTCACACAACTTGTTTTTCTCATTTCGATTTATTCTTTTGTGCATTTTGACACAATGTGGTGCTACCTCAAATTGAAATTCTTATTTTTCCCCTTTTTGCATACCTCCAAACTTAGGCTTTTGCCTCATTTCTCAATTTTTTATCACTCCCTTTTTCTTAGGATTAAAGCCTCATTAATTCACCATCTTGTTACTAGCATTTAGGGAGAATGGGTGCCAAAGAGAGGTATTAAGAATGGTCTTAAGGCTTGTAATGTGGTTGCCAAAGAAAGGGCCTGCGACTCATCATTGGCTATCAAAGATCAATGCTCAAGGAGGGTATGTTGATGAAGTCGCTAGACAAATGAAAGCCAAAAATTATGTTCTGCAACTACATCTAGGATTTTGGCTTGAATAACATTTGGGGAAAGTTCTAGACAAGAAGTCATGCATGAGACTCATAAAAAATTCCTCACTACACAAGGCATCACCTTTAAAGGGTCCAGGAGAGTCATTCTAATCGCCAGATTTCAAGTTCGAACATCAAAGCAGGAAAACATCATAAGTCAAGCAAAGAATTTACAACGTATGACAAAGAATGATATACTATTGTGTCAATATTTGCTCATGATATTCATTTTCATGCCCTCATTTGAAAATTCCATTTGAACCAAAAAAAAATTTCGGTTCTCAAAACAACATCACAAGAGACTCAAAACAACATGGCATTTTTCCTTATGAACGTCTCCACTCAATCTATCATGGCGAAATGCCAACTCGGTTCAACAAAGAAATAACAAGAAACAAAAGAATGTCTCTCAGAACAGAACCATGGTCTAAAGAAAACCCTCGGAGTTTTGATTACTACACTACTATTTATAAAGGAGAAAAAGAAACAATACATTGGGTCATTTCATGCAAAATTTTGCAATTCAAAGAAAAGACCCAATTTAATCCTTGAACATCAACCATCAAGAACTAAACCAAGTCATTCATTCAATTTTTTTTCAAAACAAACCAAGCCCGGCAAGGGCAACCATCAAACAACAAAAACAACGACCCGACAAGGGCTCTTCTCAATTAATTTCAACAAAAATAGGAAACATCTAAAGAAAACATCCATCAATGACCCCATCATCAACTGTGCTCATCACTCCCCCACTTAAAAGAGTACATTTTCCCCTATGTATATATGCAAAAGGGAAAGGGACAAGCAACTCCCTGAACGGGTCATTCTTCCTTATTGTCAGCCTCTGCATCACCTGCACCACCACCACTAGCCTCAACTAGCCCAGCAAAATCATCTCCCAGACCCTCGAAGAGGTCATCAATAGGACCCCGAACTGAGGAAGGAGCAGCCATTGCAGCATCCAGTGTGCTCATATTCGACACTTCTATAGAAGTCTGATTCTTCCACTCTTGCACCTTAGATCGGAAGGAGGTGAAAACCCCTTCAACCGCATCCACCCTCTTTCATAGCATGGTGACACTCTAGTATAAAGACTTGGGCAACTTTTTGATTGTTTGGTCACTGAGTCTGGGGAGGCTCTTAGCCAATAGTTGGAGTTGGCTCTCGTGAGAGTTGGTTATCTCCACAAGTATTGGAGACCACTTGGTTATGAGGATTTAACCTTAGTCATGCCTCATGAAAAGGCTCTCCGGGTTCTTGCCTGAAATTTGTGATGTCGTCCCTTAGCTACAACATTCTTGATGGAGGGAAAAAATGATCTAAGAAATCCTCGGTTAACTCTTTCCAAGATGTAATACAACCCGGAGGGAGTTCCTCCAACCACATTGTTGCCTCTCCCGTTAGTGAGAAAGGAAAAAGTGTCAACCTTATTGACTCTTGACTAATATTCAGAATGTTGAAAGGCTGGCATATCTCTAAGAAATTTCTCAAATGCCGATATGCGTCCTCACTTGGTTTACTACCAAAGAGTCCCTTCATTTGCAACAAATGCAGCATGGGGCTTGTGACATGAAATATCACATTCCCTACCGTAGGTGGTAGGAAAATTGCTCCAAAAATTTTCGTCATCACCGAATTATCCTCGTCGTGCTCCATGCTACCTTCCACAAAGCTATCCCCTTCTTGGGAGTGATGACTCATGTGGTTGTAAGATCCTAACAAACACAGCAAAATCACGTCAAGTAACTACGATGCCAAACTATTTAAAATTAACAAGAAATACAATAATATCAAGCTCTAGTCCCCGGCAACGACGCCATTTTTGATAACGTCAAAAATATATCCTTCATGCAAAGAATATACACGGTTGAAATATCAAAGCAAGTAACCCGACGGGTTTCGGGGTCGAATCCCACAAGTACTAGTGAATGTTAGTTGCAAGCATCGACTGAGAAATTGAAGTTAGCTTGCACCACGTAGAGTTAACATAAAAACAAATAAGTCTGAGGGGGTTGGAATTTGTAGTGAATTATGTTTGGTAATTTAGTGGAAAAAAATAGAAAAATCAGCAAAGTTGTCAACAAGAATGTGAAAGACTAGAGATATGGTGTAGATGATATAGTAACTAGATAGGGATATTCTAGGTCATCTTATAAGTTTTATTAGTGTAAATAATCTCAAAAAGTGAGTAATTACATCTTTTCATCATTATAACTACCTCTTACTAGAGTTTTGTCAAACCTCTAGCCCCGATTTTGCTCACCCAATTAGATTTGGATTAGCAGTTGCACTAATTTGTAGCTATTAGCTACTATTGAGGAATGAGACTGCAATTTTAGCTATTTGTAGCCCAATTTCATAATCTCTCATCCATACCCACTAGTAAGTTCTCTTCAAATACTAAATTATTCTTTTACAAGCAACAATCAAGCAAGAGTAAATAGACAAATATCATAATCAATGGATCTTCCTTTATAGATTGAAGAGAATCTAATAGATTTACACTTATTTAAACAATATGAAGATGACTCTAGCAATACGCACTATAATTAAGTATTCACCATCATACACCTCTAGTTAATGATTTAGCTACTCATGATTAAGAAATTCAAAAGCACATTCATTAATAACTTCATTGATTTTATAACAAGAGTAGAAAAATAAAATTCACAAATAGTCTCCAACAATGGTTGTAACTTACTATTAAGAAGATGAAGTAGAGAAGAGTACTTTTTCAAAGTTTACCAATCAAAATCTCCTTTCTCTGCTAAGTGAATGTTCTAAAACTAAGAAAGGAAACAATTCTGTGATATGCTCTACTCTCTATATGCTCTAGTACACAGTACTTTATCTAGTACTTATATCAAGGAAAATAGGGCATCTTCTATCTCTTTTTTGTTGCTGGACAATTTTACCTTTGAGCATCGATCTGGAATCGGCGGAGACATCGGTGATTTGTCGGGTGTCTTATTTTAGACATAACTCAACTCCAATGAGCATCGACGGTTCCTCCAACATTTAGCCGATCTCAATTTGTGAACCGCTGGATCTTTGTTCTTTATTCCAGAAAACTAGGTGTCTTTTAGCGACTGGACCAGCGAGTCACCGTCAGCAACTCATAGTTCACCAGTGGCATTTTTACTTAAAGGCTGTGATAATCAGCCTTTGACCGGCGTTTTGCCAGTTTTCATCGGTGGACCACCGATTTGTTCTCACTTCCTTCTTTTTCTCCAATTTTGCTCATTTCTACACATTTAGCATATACACAAAAAAAAAAGCAAAAAGCGCATAAAATCCATATAATCAACTCAAAAACTAAGGAAAAACTTAAGCTTAAGAGCCTAATGAGTTGATAAATTACAAACTCATCGAGGTGCTAGATACTTTTCAATGATAGACCTTAGATTCGGCTATCATCATCTCAAAGTCAGAGAATGTGACATTAATAATGCTCAAATTACACCCCTGAAGAATTATAATGCAGATGTTGTCAATAAAGAATGCAACTAAGGTTGGGGTCAATCCCATAGGGAATATGGTCAAGATATAGACTAATGCTAGTATTCACGCTTTTAATTATATTATTTCCTTAAAGGGGGATTTTAACATAATAAAATATGGTGACAATGTTAAAATATTATTGTTATCAAGGTTATGCAATTAAATAGGGAAATGTTCCCTGTGGCTTCTTAACTAGGTCAGATTAGTACACTCGTGATCTACCCAAATACTTTAGCTTGTTGAACTGAAAAATATTTTTTTCATCTATATGAATGATTCATCTCTATTTGATGACTCTACTTAATCACCTAGTTAGGTCTCGTGAGTGATTTCACTTTAACCTTTATTGATAGTTCCAAACTAACTTTCCTGCGACCTTATCTCAAGCTATTCAATGAACTCAATTTCAAAGTTTTGTTGTTCTTTTATTTTCCTAATCTATACTTCTCTAGGTTCAATCAAGAAGAGAATTCGTACTAGTACTAATGTTGCACACTGTTAAGAAACATTAAACATGAAGAAAAGAACGATACAAACATTCATATTGGTTTAGAATCATTTTATGTTAATCCTAGTCTATTATTCCACCATGGTTCCTACAACCCTTGTTGTGGAGGATTTAGCAATTTATGATGGCATGAATAAAATCAAATTTCATAGAAGAACACACAATTAAAGACATACAATATTGATGGAAGAAAAACCCAAGAATCAATTGCACAATCAACTTGTCGCAAAACCAAGAATAATGGTGAACTCTGTCAAAGTATTTGAGTATTTTCTCTCCAAGAAGTTAGGAAACCCAAAAATTCTGTTTATATTGAAAAGCATCGGATTCTTCTAAGGAAAATAACCTAAAAGTATTTATACAATTAATGAAATCCTTTCCTAATTTAACAAGTCTTCTTCTGTTGAGTCGTCCAATGAGTCGTATCATAATGCTACAAGCTGTAGGAAGCTTTTTTAATACAAGTCTGTAGCTTCTGTCTTCTCAGGTACTGGAGGTTGGTATGACTCGTACAATGATACTAAGAGTCGTAGGATCTTTTTTTGGTTTGAACTTCTAAAACATGGCATCTCTGATGTTTCTCATATGGGTCCTTGTTACAGTTCATACCATGCTGGTATGACTAATGGAATCTTGTCGTGCCCCCAATCTTCCAAGTACCCAACTCTCTAAATCTTACAACGAGTTTGTTAGTATAACTTGTACCTTGCCATCATGACTCGTGGCTTCGACTTGTACCTCTAGGTTAAGCAAGTTCCCATCTTCTATGTCTCATATCACGAACACTCAGTACGAGACGCACCTTGATGGTATGGTTCATATTGTTACTCATAGGATGGCTCTACACTTGTGCATTTTTTCTGAAGATATGCTATAGGTTTCAAGTATAGCTCGTACCAGGATGGTACAACTCATGGTGAGACCTGCAACAAGCTATTTTCATCTCTATTTTAGCTCCTTTTCCACAATCCAACTCCCTGACCTGATTTCCCTGAAAACAAGGTAACAACACCTCATGTCCGTATAAACACACCTAATTACAAGAATTTTTTCTCTGCTTTAAGTGTCGAAAGTGCCATAAATTCATGAAAAATCAACACCCTCAACTTAGAACTTTTTCATGTCCTCAAGAAAACAAACAGTACTATAAACACAATGCTTAACTAGAAAGTAAAACAAAAAACCTACAACCAACAACACAAAAATTTGCACACATGACTATTATCTAGTATTGACCATTTTTTCTTTTTGAAATTCAAAACCGGGATTGCTATGTACACATGCAACTACAACTCAAACACAAAAGGATCTAGAAATGGCATCAAACTATTAACAGACAACTGAGATATTAGTAATGTTATTTACACTGATAACTGGCAGAATGGAATACAACCCATCTACCCTCAAAACAAACGAAATACAAAAAACTCACATCGATATGTTTGTATGAGATCGGGACTATAAAGTAATGTTCTCACCTTCACAAATAAGTTCTAAATACTGCACAAATGATATCATATGCTTGCCCTTATTTTCTTTACTCTAGCTTTTCAGATAGTTAGGTTAGGATCGCTATAGGACTTTTATTGGCTTGTAATGTAGGTGTAGGGATGGGTGCGGTACATATAGACAATAATGACTATCCCTCCTTGTCACTGCACAACTCTTGGCTTTAGCTTTTAACTTTTTCCCCTTTTTTTCTCCCTTTCTCCATTTTATTCATCTTTCAACTGGTGGATGTGTTGTTTTTTCACTTTTATATTTTTTATTTTGTTTTCCTTCACACCACACCCCACCTTTACTAACTAGATTTTTCTTTTCTCCCTCACCTCATCTATGCACCCCTACAATAGTCACTCTCATCTTAAGCATTTTGCCTGAGTTGAAGTTCAAAATATCCAAGGAGGGACTAGGGCCAAAATAAGTTCATTATAAATAAAATAGGGAAGGTGAATGGCTATTTAAAAAAGAGGTCAATTTAGGCTCAAACATGGGATCAAGGGATAATTTCATTTGGTAGGACAATTTAAGCTAAAAGTGGGCTAAACAAAAAAGGGTCTATGATCCCTTCCTAACCAACTATCCTAAAATCTAAGTAAAGACTAACTGGGTAAGTTCTAGATCATCTACACAATATTGAATTGAGTAAGAATCCTCATGCACACATGGTACATGTTTGCATCACACTACCTATCTGATTCATGCACAACTATGCTACAATTAATCATGCTAATCTACCAAATGCCATAAAAAGATCCACATTGGTCATGCTTTGTAGTAAACAACATAGCTAATCATATAAAAAATTTAAAAAGGGTCATTTTTTAAAAAATTCTACAACATCAAACACATGTGCATCTCCTAAGCTACTTCTACTTAAACAAACAAAAACATCCTATACATGTCGGTTCTATTAGATAGCATGTCCGAAGAAAATGAAACACGTCAATGAAAATCCTCTAACAAACAAAACAAAAAAATACACACCTTCTCAAAAAGCATGCTTTGTCCCCAAAGTAGTGAAATAAGAACTAGGAGAGGGACATAGCTTTGGAGCTTTAAGTGTTCCTATTATCCTGTGTGGGCTGGTGTGAAGGCACACTCTCTGCCTCTGCAATCATGGTGACAGTGGTGGCTAGCTACTCAATGGTGTGGTGATGGTGGGGGCTGTGGGCGCCCCCTTAGCAATCTTGGCCGCCTTATCGACCTCAGTATCAACATGCTGAATGTGGTTTATCGGAAGGATCCTTGCCACTCCTAGGCTCCCTAGGCACAACAGTTGAGCTCCCAGCTCCTCTAGCTCTCACCTGCAGCTTAGACATGTCCTGGTCATGAGTCTTCTGGCTCGCTGTTGCCGCCCTCTTGCACTCCTTATTTTATTTCTCCATCTTCTTCTTGGAGGTCTCCTTATCAACTACCTCTGATGATCTTCTCTTTCCTCTATCTCCACCGGCCGGTGCATGAGTCTAGAATACATCTAAATCAACATTCTCATAGGGCTCATCCTCAATCAACAAAATGGTTGGGGTTGGTAATATGGCCAGCTATCGATATGATAGTTTGGCTACCTAACTTCTGATCGAGCCCAACTCATCCCACAAACTCCTCATTTCTGGTAGCTCTGCTAAATGCTCGTTGAGACAAATCTCAAAGTTGCCAAGTCTCCTATGCAAAGCTTTAGCTGTTGTATTGATCTACGCCCTCACCCATGGCTTGACCTGCTCCATCATTACTTTCACCTTATTTTAAATCAAGGTCAGCCTCTTAGCCATCTTTTGCAAAATAAAATATTTTGTGGCATAAGGATATAGCTGGCTGGGACCCATAGTATGAAGTGATTGGTGGAGGAGAAGAGGAAGTACTAGGGGTAGTTGTGTGTTGTTGGCCTTAGTAGCAAGAATCTCACTCTGATCAACTGATGTGGGGGTATCTACCTGCTTGCCCTCTGCTATATGTTGTGTCAAGACTGTTGCTGGTTCTCTAACCTGGCTCACAGTGTTCATCTCATCCTGTATAAGTCCGATATTAGTAGTCCGCGTACCTCCTACTCTGGTGTCTATCTTTGTTATCACCCTGATGCCTAACTCCCTACAAAGAATCTATATAAGACTCCGGTACGGAATCGTAGTGCTCAAAGCTAGAGCTCAATCCTGAATCTCCTCTACTATAATCGTTGGGATGTTTATAGCATAACTCGATATGATGCTCGCCATCAAACCTACTATATCGGTGCTCCAAGTATTATCAATTGTTGTCGATTCATACCTATGGAGAACTAAAACATAGAAGGATTTCACTGTCAAAATTAAGTGAGGCCTTGGTGACCTATCATCCACTATTTAACCAATCCACATCCTCTTTCTCCTCAATTGTCACCATGGCTAGTCTCTGCCTCTCCTCCACACTCTAGCTGCTCGGCCCTTTTTAGGGCCTCAATACAGTGATAAAAATTTGTTGTGGAGGCTGGGTACTGATAATCTAGCCCATTTAACATTCGGTCCATGGCCTACTATGAGACATCAACAGTTCTCCCCTAGACTATCACACTCTCCAGTCTGGGCTGCTCCTTCACCTTCTGCCCAGTCGGAGTCTGGTGCTCCATAGTCGCCAAGTAGTTGAAATAGAACTCCCTGACCACGTCAACACTATAGCTATTGGGGGTTCTTTCCATCCAACTAAATTCATATAGGTCAAATAGTCATTTCATCTCCTCAACGTAATTCAGTGCCCCAATCAATATCTATGAATCCTCCTGTATGGTTCGCTTAGGGTTCTACTTAGAACTCAGGGCGAGACCATGCTCAAAGATCTCCGAAGCACCTAGCCCACCCCACCTGATTGTACGACTCTCTAGGGGTTGGTCCTGATTGTCATCATCCTCCTGTGCCTTCTCCTCAGATTTGACCTCTATTAACCCCTCATTTGCATTCGAGCCACAATCAAACTCATGGGACTAGCTATCATCTCCCTCCTCAGACTGGGGAGCATCTACCGGAGCGGCTGATAGAGCTACGACCTGAGTCTTGGCCTATGACCTAGTGGTTCGTTTCTCATCAGTATCATCATTATCCACTTTTTACTCCATCACTAAACCATTAGAGGAGTCTGCCTCCTGCTCAAATGCAGAGGCTGCATCCCTCAAAGGCCTCCGATTTGCAATCTCATCTCTAGCCCTCTTGTCCTGGGTATCCTTGGTTGCTTGTCTTTTGTGTGCCATTGTACCTTTGGAGAAGAGGTTAGTACACATGACAAAATGAAATCAAGAAAGAGTGACTGCATTATCCTGCTACGGTTCATCAATATGACTCGTACAATGGTTGTACTATTCATACTGAAACTCATAGTACCTTTTATTTACAGTCACGACTCATTGGTATGACTTGTACCAGGTTTGTAGGATTCGTACTAATGATCATAGTATGAACTTTTGAGAATGTGACTTTTTGTTCTTCTGGTATGACTCATTATCACGATTTATAGTGGGATTTGACGAGTCATACCACGTGTTGTAATTTTGATTCTAACTTTGACCCTTTCTGTTTCAATGGTACGACCACTACGTATGATTCATGGTGTGATACCACAATCCATACTAGATTCCATACCATGAATTTCTAATTAAATGATCCTAGGACAGTCCTAACAAATCATCCTATGAGTCCTAGTTCAAAACCACGAGTCATAGGATGACTCCTGCAGCCTTTCCTTACCTTGTGTATTACCAGTTATGGAAGCAACCATGTTTTTGGAATGGGTATTCAGACCTCACAACTCCATTAGTTCAAAAATACATAATTTCAACTACCCACTCAGTCCCTACAATTAAATTTTCCCATTAACTCACTGCTCGTAAGAAATTAAATTCATTTAGCATTTTTAATTGCAGAAACCCATAATAAGAGATCACTTGTAGCCTCTGATCATATCCCTCCACTTCATTTTCTTGAGTGGAGGAATCACAGTGATTGTCCGACTATAATAGCAAGAAAACTAGGATGAAAACTTTGCACTTACTTTCTAAGTTAATGAATGATTCTTCCTTTCTTAGGGTTTTGAGTATGATTTCGGTCAAATCATGAATATTTAATGAACAAATTCAAGCTCATGAAATGGGAGTGACTTACAGGTCAGTGGAGAGTGAGGGGAGGAAACCGTGGGTTCATGTGGGAAATTTCGGACCCAATTTTTATTTTAAATAGGTTCTAGGCGGATTTAAAAATCTAGATTGAGTCATGTCAGATCGAATCTTTCATTTAGTAGGCCCATCATGACTCGTACCATGAGTCATAGGTTATACCTACGACTCATCCCTTGCATTTGTACTCGAAGACTCAGAAGACCTACTTGGGGACCTATGAGTGCGTGGTACGGTTTGTACCAAGATGCCATGACCCGTACCATGACTCATAGGTCAGAGTTTCTGCACTTCGACACTTAGTATAGTTCATCACTATGGTGGGTACTACGACTTGTACCATGTAGGTGTGGTTTGTAATGAACAACCGTAGGGTAAACTTCTGCAACATATCAAGTCTCTGCTTCTCAGTACAGATTGGACCACGAGCTGTATCGTCTGATCACGGGCAAAAATATCATGCCCGTGATACGCTTTACAACTTAAATTAGTCGTGTTGTCTAAGTTATTTTATACATTTTTATGTAATTTTATATAAATGTGAAGATATGTGCTAACCAACATGATTAGCCTTTGTTT
>JACEIK010000225.1:383242-413777 GCA_018107945.1 Datura stramonium | reverse complement strand
GTATATTTTATTTGAAATTTATAAAGATGGAGTTAAAAAAATATATTTGGAATACTTTTAAAATTTTGGAATTCAACTCCAAGTTGGATTTAAAAATTTTATAGTAAAAAAACTATATCAATAATAACATACATAGTATAATCCAACTAGTGAAGTCTGAAGAGGGTAGGATGTATGCAAACCTCACCTCTATCTTTGTAGAGTAGAGAAGTTACTTTCGATAGATTTTCGAGTGAAAAGAAATGTAAGTGATGCAAGAAAGTATGAAAGAAAAACATATAATAAAATGATAATATACAAAACAAGTGTAGCAACAAATACTAATACAATTGGAGAAAAAGAACTTAAATCATATCAACAAAAGTACAACAACACTCAATCGGGACGATGCCTCTGTATCGCCCTCAAATTGGGCTGATTCTAATCGAGACTAGGGCATCCTGTTGGTGCTCTCTCCTGCTGCTGTATCCAATCTTCAACCTGTGATAGGATGTCGCTGATCTGACATTTTATCTATAAACAAAGAGTATAGTAAGCTTTAGGAACTCAACCCTATATTGTACTGCTCTATGGCACGACTGAATGTGAAGAAACAGTAACCATTCTATCATGCCTTGCAACCTCCTGCCTATGGTATGTGGTGCACAACACATCCATAGACAAGACTCTAGTTAGCACGGCTTGCAGAATCCATGGGATACGACCTGCTCTGATACCAAGTTTGTCACGCCCCGCCTTGGGAGGCATGACTGGCACCTGGTGCCCTACTAGGACCTGGACTGCTGGAATATTGAGCCTAAGCACTTCTGGTGCCAGGCTGACTCTAATTCTGGATTTATGAAAATAACGGGCTATATAACGGCTGTAAATACAGCCTCCGTCCGACAAGGCCTATAGCCACCTGTCGGAATATAACAGCTACCCGAAGTTAATTCGAGTTTGGACTGCGTTTGACGGTGTAAAAGGAAGAAAATTTAATCAAACCCTTCATTCCCCTCTGTTCTTTTTGTTTACTGGAAATTATATGAAGGGAAAATGATTTAAAACGAAGTGGGAGCCTTATATACTTGGGGCCTTTAAGTCGCATTTGTCGAATGCGATTTATNTGAAGGGAAAATGATTTAAAACGAAGTGGGAGCCTTATATACTTGGGGCCTTTAAGTCGCATTTGTCGAATGCGATTTATAAGTCGCATTTGTCGAATGCTATTTATAAGTCATATTTGTCGAATGCGATTTATAAGTCGCATTTGCCTTGCGACGCTTCGACTTGGCGCTTGTCCGGTCTCTCCCCGGACCCTTTTCTCGCACGTATGACATTGTAAAACTCTTAACCAACATGCGAATAGGCCAACTAAGTGTCAAGAACTTACTGTGTGTAACACTCCACTTGCATATATTGTGTCTATTCGTCGACCATTATTAAGGAAAAAAGGAATGGGCTAAAGGTTGATTGTGGTATAACTCTATCACGATTGGAGAGTATTTCGAATCATCACTCACTATCCTAATCCAAATTTTGACTCCATCCTACGTGTTCTTAATAGCCTTAATATAAATCATAAATGCATCTCTAAACTCCAAATATCTCTAGACTCCAAACATTTCCAAGAATCTACCTAATAAAATATTCCCAAAAAGTGACTTCCAAACGACTTAATTTCTTGGTATTTTTCTCTTCTTTCGTTTAAGATATGAGTTGTTTTTTCTTTACATGCTTTTGAGAAAAATTTCATTTATAATGAATTTTAGGAGTAGGTTTAGCGTTAATTTCTTTGGCTTCGATTATATATTGTATACGCTTTAATTAATATCCAACTCTCAAAATTAAAGAAGGTGTTAGAGTCTCACTTTTATTAATACTCTTAATTAGCTTAGTTGTCATTTGATTTAAGGGATATGAGATTATAATCTTAAAATTAAATTCCCAATTAGTTTCACATTTGTAAGATTTTTATTTTGGGATTATTGTCAGTTCGTTGCGATCTACTATATCAAAGAATCAAATTCTTTCAATAACTATGCAAGAAGGTAAAATATGAAAAAGTAAATCAACATAATAATTTTTACGTGAAAAACCCCTGTTCAAAAAAAATAAAATTCACGACCTATCTCTCTATAAAAGTTTCCTCAACTCTTCATTATCATATGAGCAATTTAAAGTTACAAAACTCTCTTGCACACCCTAGGAACTATCTCCCTGTCCTTGCCTCTGCCCTCAATAATTTTTTCCTAATTGTTGGTTACTCTCCAACTCTTCAATGACTATCCAGTCAATGAAGTCTCTTTATAATACAAATAACACCTACTACTATCAGCTAAGAATGTAATCAAGATCCTAATTTGAAACCACAAGAATCTAACTATTACAACTCAGAAACAATAAAGATAAAACTTGATAGGAACAGATTCTTTTATTGTATCAGTTGACTCTTTCTCCTCAAGACTCTCTCTTGTAGACTTTGCTCTAAATCTAAAGTCTCTATTTGTGGATGGTCAATTTTCATTGTATTCAATCAATTTCATATATCGTACACAGAATAGTCGTTCGCAGTCATCCCAATCTACCCAACACTTGGTTTAATTAATTTCTCAAAATCGATCCTTGATTGATTTAGATTTGACTCATGCGTCCATCATCTTCTTCTCTTCTAATCTCATGTTAATTTCATGTGTTCATTTATGGTAACTTTTATATATTTTAAATTTTTATAGTTTCTTGTAGAATTGGATTACCCCTATCTAGATTCTTAAGGTTTCTTCTCACGTCGATGAAATAACTTCTTCTTGCATTGACCAAACAGTCTTAAGTAAGGTGTCAAACGGAACGAGACGAGATGAGATGTGCTCATTTTTGCCGGGATAGATCCCAAACTGAGACAGCCGGGCCGGGACGAATCAGGACGAACTGTTGGTCCCAACTCTTCCCACCTTATATCATAAAGGGACAGGTTGAGGAGGGACAGGATGGGATGAGTTGTGGGTTTTTTAAAAAAAAAAAGAAGATTACGTTAAAGTTTTAGATATAAGTTTTATATTAAATGAATAAATAAAGAATAATATTAAAAATTTAAAATATATTAAACATAATTTTTAGTATTTATAAAAAGAAAATAAATATTTTCAAGTAAGACTAATTTAGCTAAGTAAGAAATGATAAAGTAAGGTATTAAATTTTAAAATTAGCTAAAATTTTAGAGAGGTGTTTGGGGGGTTGGGAGACAAAAATAGCCGTTGGGGACCCCATTAGCCATTGCCCGTGGTTCTTTTAAAAAAAATAAATTAATTTAGACGGGACAAACTGAGTCAATCGGCTCGGGACACCTAAGACAAAGACCCCATCCCATCTCGTCTCATCCCACCTAATTCTATTGGGATGATCTGGGACGGAACAGGGTTGGAATCTGGTCAGGCTGGACCGTACCGTCTTGTTTGACACCCATAGTCTTCAATTATGTGAATAGGTTCTCTGAGCAGTTCTCCTGCAATGTTGTTAACTTCACTTGTTATTTTTGGAGATCTGCCAAGGTCTTGATTGTACTTTTTTGTTTATTCTTCCTCATATATTGATTGTCACTTATATAATATTTGTCAATCATCAAAATATTTTATGATCTTGAATACAGATTCAGATCAAGGTAGCTCCTGATGACTTAATAATTATCAATTCCAAAATTATATATACAATAATAATGATATTATTTTTATCCGATGATAGAGGTTATACCCGGAATTTGTTTTTGCCGATTGGGTGATTAAAATATATGTATGTATATGTTAAAGAATTTAAGCAATGCGGAATGTGTAGTGTGAATGTGTCTGGGGATCGGAGACGTAAACGAGTTGACGAACGAGCAAATGAAACGAGCATGAGACAGTTCGCAACGGACCACGCGTCGCGGCCCTCTTTCCTCCGTTACTGGCTGCACATCGCACACCCCTTGACGTGGTGTGTGATATACATATATATATATATGTGTGTGTTTTGTGCTATGTATTGTTAAGTCATTCTAATATTTTCCCCAGACCGTAACTTGCCCTAAACTCAAAGTTTTCCCCAGGTTTCCTATGATCTTGAAGGAGATCAAGTCTTCCAAACATCTTTTAACTATCAAACCATCTTGGATGAGGAATCTTGAAGCTACGGAGAACATATCTATTATAACAATATCATCGAATTGATTTGAATCAAAGAAGTTCCAGTTGGTAGAAATTGGGGAAGAGTTCTTCTATCTTTGTTAAGATTATTTATAAGTTATGGTAAGTAAGTTCATCCTTTCTAATTCGTTTAAATTGTGAGGAAAAGGCCGGGTGAAGCTCGTAGTAACTTGTTGACTGTGGTGCATGTGTCGCTCGATATTGTTGGCTGGAATTCAGGCATGAAACAACCAAGTTCTCATGATTATATTCTAAGGCTTGAGGAGTTACAATTTTTCATTTGAGGTTGCCAAGTCAAATTTAGTGTAACGAGGTATGTAAAGGCGCCTCTCCTCTCTTGTTTTCAAGCACGAATCCATGCTATTAATGGTGATTGATATACGTATGTATTTGGCTCGAAGTAAAGCTATAGAGCTTTCATAAGATGTGAAAGTAAAGTTATAATTGTTGAAGTGAATAAGAACTTATAAGTGTGGAATGAACAACGTGAAAATGCTATTGTGTTGCAACTATATATTGAGCGTGGAGACCCTTTAACGTGGGCTCTGTGAATTGGTCCCTTCCTAATTATAGAGGTGTTACGATGTCATATGTACGTACTAGGTTCCTAGACGACTTGTTCATGTACTTCTATGTGTTCAAATGAAGTTATCAATGTCCTAAGAATAAGGTTATTAGCGAAAGGCTAACCTGAATGAATTAGTAAATGACGGGCATCTCGACAGTATATAAGGTAAGAATCCTGTCCCTAATGAATATATGTGCAAAACTAAGCCTTAAATGTAAGGATTGAGATTTGAGACATTAACCAAAAAGGAAAGATAAGGGTGAATACTAAACCTTTTTAAGTAACGCGCTAAGTTATGCACTACTTGTCCGAGATTAATTTTAAAGACTTTTGAAAGTTGTTTAGCATGAACATGGTATAGTTTAAGAAATAAAGCTTCTGGTGAAGTAATTTGGTAAAGGTTAAGACGTAAAGATGAAGTATTATCGTCTGTGAAGAATGTTAAGACAGCTAAGGCAAACTGAGCTAAAAATGATCAAGTTAAGACGACTTAAGTTTGTGATAAAGAACAGGTTAAGTAGATTGGATGATTAACGAGATAGACTATATGCCCTCAAGGTGCCTAGCAAGGAAGTCACGAATAAGATTTCTTAGACGAATTATGTGATAAGATATTGTATTACAATTAAAGTATTGATCTTCCATAAGATGATTTAAGTTAAAACAGCAATGAGGCAACTGCTTAAAGTTTAAAGAGGAGTTCCCTACCTCATTTTCTAAATGATAAATACTAAGTTCTTGAGTCTTGAGTCATGAAGCTATCTCCTAAGTTCTCCAAACTTTGTACCCAAGCTTTTAAGCTATTATAAGGATTTTAAGCTTTCTTAATGTTCCTCAGCTAACTGTAAAGTTTCATATAAGTTAAAAGGAGTTGTAAACCTTCGGGTTTCAAGTAACTCTAAGTCCTAAGTTATAAGTCCAAGTTTCTAAGTCAAGAAAGGAACGAGTACATCATGGCTAAGCCTAATAATTATGAGATAAGTCTATTGAAATGTTTGTAAAGTATCGGTATAGCAATTGAGCGTAAAAGAGACCGATGTGATAATTTTTATGAATTAACTGCTCGCTCTCCTAAGTATATGAGATAATGTGTTTGAGGTTTAAAACAGAAATTCTGTGATACCTCCCCTGACATTGAACGTTAAGCTATTTAGTTTTCGAGTCTCAAAATTAAGCTAAAGTTGATCCCAGTATCCCAAGTTGAATCTGAGCATTTTCAGTTGAACCCGAGTAATCTAGATTGCATCCAAGTACTCTAAGACGAGTTTAAGTATTCAAAGTGAGTCTAGGCATTCATAAGTACTCTAAAGCAAATTCAAGTATTCTAAGTGAGTCCGAAAACTCTAAGTGAATCCGAGTATTCTAAAGTCAAGTACAAGTACTTGTCATGTCCAAGTACTCCAAAGTTGAATCTAGGTAATTTGAGTTGAATTCAAGTATTTTGAGTTGAGCTTGAGTATTCCAAGTTGGGTCTGAGTATTCAGAGTTGACTCTAAGAGTCTATAGACAAAGTCAAGTTTCAAGTTCATATTTAAGCTTCTGAGTCAAGTTAAATTATAAGTCCCCTCCAGCCAGTTGTAAGGGGTATTGCATCCAGTTGGTCCCCAAAGTTGGATTCATTCTCTAAATCAGTTATATCATGATATATAGTTATCATTCCAAGTATCGGTTTGCATATTATTCGATCTAAGTATCGAAGCATGCCTTCTCTAAATATCAGCTAGTTTAGTGGTTCTTGTGTTGAGTTAAAAGCTTTTTTAGTTGAGTCATGTTCATGTGAAGAGTAAATATCCAGTTACTTCAGTAGATTAACCGAGGAAGGTTATAATTGAGTCACCATGGTAAAGATTATGTTTATGTGCCACAGTATCACGAGCATGCACGATTGCATTATGATACTCATGATTATGTACCCGATGAGCCTATAGGTATATGATATATATATACCTCTGCTTGACTATATCAAATGTGTAGAGGCCCTGCCACCGGAGCATATGCCGGTTGGGTAGACAGAGCATTGTCGCATATAAATAATTATATATGATGCATATATTTATTGCTATATGACATTTATGTGATTGCACAGATTGCATTGACACATATGAGGCTCTAGTCAGATTACAGTTTCCAGGGTTAGGTTGTGTCTATCTGTACTGCTGGCTCAATTAGCTTGAGTTTATTATCATGGTAGTGAGTTGTTATCAGTTACAGGTTTGCAGATTTCCAACTTATCTATGTTCCTTATATGATTATGCCTCTTGACTTAGTTATTACATTATTATGGTATCACGTTTACAGTTTTAGTCTTATACACTAGTACATATCATTCGTACTAACGTCCCTTCGCTTGGGGACCTGCATTCATGCCGCAGGTAATGATAGAGGCCGGGTTTTCCAGCTGCTATAGGAGTTCGTGAGCTCAGTGGTTATGGCGGTATGCTCCTCTCTTTCTGGAACCTAGGTCTAGTTTGTTTCAGTTTGAGTTCTGAGATACAGTTATGGCCTTATGGGTAGATCTGAGCCCTATTCCAACCATCAGTTATGTTTACTCTTTAGAGATTTTGTGGACTTATTATGTACAGATTAGTCAGTTGTTTGTCCTTGTCGGTTTTCGTTGCTCAGTTTAGCTGTGAGTGTGGCCTTGTCGGCATCAATTTTCTGTATTCCATATTGGTGTGACCTTACGGGTCCATTTGTGTGCCTAAGTTGATTGTAACAGGTGGCCTGTTCAGCCTAAATATTACAGTTACAGACGTTATGCAACAGGCTTCTTGATCAGTTTAGTATCAAATGCTAATCGCGCCCTCCCCCAATTTGAGGTGTGACAACTCATGTGGTATGATAATCTCAAATAAGTAATCAGGGATTAAACACCAGAATGACATATTTACCTTTCTTTAAAACTCTTTTCACAGAGTGCTTAAACAACCCAGATTAAAATTAGAAATAAAAATTTATCTCACTTTATCTACTTTTAAATCAAATACATATCTTGTATTACAACTGTATGTTCTATTTTTGATTTGAACAAATTATCTACTAATAAAAGTATATCTATTAAATAACTTCGTTATTAATTAGAGTATTATAATTTCATCATTACTAATCTAAGAATAAATTATTCACCGATCAAATAAACTCTTGAGAGTTGAGAGTATAAAATATTACTCCCTCCGTGTTAATTTTTGTCTATCTTTTTTTTTATCAGTTTCAAAAAGAATATTTTTTTTTATCTTTTTGACAATTCTTTAATTCAAAATTTTCACATGACATGCTTAAGATCACAAGATTAAAGAATATTTTGGTACATTTCACATATCTTTAGCTTAAAATCACAAGATTCAAAAGTTTTCTTTATATTCTTAAATTTCATACCAAATTAAAATCAAACAAACAAATCGATCAAATTAAAATCAGACAAATAAAGCTAAATAAAGAAAACATATCCTTATATTGTCTTTAGACACATTCCTTTCAACCTAAGCTAACATTTGAAGCTAAATTAGACCCAATATTTACTTATTCTTAACAACTACCAACTTCTTGTTTTTTTTCTTCTTCTTCTTATTTCTTTGTAGTAGTGGTTCTTTACTATCTTAAGCTTTGCCGACACTCACTTTTTGTTAATCTTTTTTTTGTTCATTCTCCAAGTGTATTATTTTTTTGTTAGGATAATTAATTACAGAGGAATCATTAGATCAAGGAATAATCTGGCATACCATTTAAACAAAACCACAAAGATACCTTTTTTCCCATGATTGAAAACAATATATATAGGGAAAAGGTGTAAATATATCTCAAATTAATATAATTTTTTATTAAAAAATTCTCACTTATATTTCCGATGAAAAAATATTTTTTTCAGTTGAAGAAAGTGAAAAATCAACTTTTTTTTGTTAAAATAAAATTAACAAATATATATTTGATTTTTCTTGCAAAGTTTAAAAGTATATAAGTATATTTAATCCTTTTCATATATGAACTTCTTTTACTTTTATTCTTTAATGTAAAAATATGAGAATAAAAAGAAAAATGTGAATAAAAAAAAGAGAAAAAAAATCAAAATTTTAAAAATATAAATAAATTTCAAATTGTAACCATTAGAGTGGCGAAACAAATGCTATGTGGTGTCCCCTTCACCCAAAAGGCAAAACGAGAGTTTAGTAGTTGAGTCACAAAGATTAAATATAAGTTATTTTCAAAAGTAAAAATGTTAAATGAAAGAACGCAAAAAAATCATGTGCAAAAATGATCAAATATATCCTTAAACTTTGCGAGAAGGATAAGATATACTCTTATGTGATTTTTATTTTTAATGAAAAATAAAAATAAAATTTTAAAATTGATGTTTTCACTTTCCTCAGTGTCGAAAAGGCCTATATTTGCGTCATTTGTGTTACGACGGGGGTATAAATTAGCTATTTTTTTAACTAGAAGGTATCGTTTCATAATCACAAAGTTGAGAAGTATATTTGCACCTTCTTCCAATAATAAATGTATGTGATGATGATCAGAAGCGGAGCTAGAAGTGTGGATATGGATTCGTTCGAAAATCAGTAGCTTTTGCTTAAATAATATGTTTGTGTTAAGAAATTTACTAAATATATACTAATTAAGTTTAGAACTTAATTGTTAACACTTAAAATAGTCATTTTAAAATTTAAAATTCATAAACTTAAAATTCTAATTCTATCTGTCACGCCCTTGGAGGTATGTAGTGACTTTCACACAGTGCCCTACTAGGACACGAGCGCTAGACTGCGAGCTAGCACATCGGTATGCATTTGGCTCTAACTCAGGATTCACGGAATCAGCGAGTGCATATAGCAGCGATGCTTAGCAATGCCTCGACGGCTTAGGTCATAGCCACTGTACTATAACATCGGCTAACCCGAGAATCACACTCATATAGGAACCACATGCGGGTAAACAGGCCACCATCTTTGTCTAGATTATCTCATCCAGATTATAACAAATGTTAGTGACTACGTGACCCGGCAAGGTCACCACTACTCTTGGATACGGCCCCTTTTGAACCGCAAACAAATCTTGCTTGGTAAAAAATACACGGCCTGCGGGCAACATAAACAACAATACTAAGCCTTGTTAAACCACGCACGACCCCACCACGACCGGCACAACTAACCATAGGGAGATATATACACAATGCGCAAGCCTCTAGGAATGCGTAAGATGGTGGGACAAGGCCCAGAACCTACGCGATCTATATAACAAAATAAAATGATGTAAACCTCTACGAATATCAAGCTGGGATGACGGAGCGTGACTCTGCGGCGCTAGGATCACGAGGGATCGGCTTCTTGTCTATAGGTACACAGAGTGGTAATGCGGTGCCCCAAAAGGCGTCGTACCACGAGTGCCAGAGTATGCAAAGCAAGCCGAACATGGCGAATATAGCGGCATAACTAGAGTGCAGGCAGGTAAGAAGTATACGGCGCATGCAGATTAGTGGAATGCGAAACAAGCTTATGCATGTTGAAGTAAGGTAGGAGCATGCACATGCGTCATGGCGACACAAGCGTCCTATCGGCTAAAAGATATCAAGTATATAAATATATAACAAGCAAGGACCTATACCGGCCCCACATGAAGTAGGAAGGTGCCAGTAACAAACAATCTATATACTACACGGTCAAAACCATCCAAAAGTAAATCCCCTCAACTCATCTACTAATTACGAGCACCTCTCTAGCCCCACAGGGTCTCCGACTCGGACTATGACTCTGATATAAGTAGCGTATGCAGAGCAGAGAAGGACTCCACCGTACTCAACTGCATGCTCTGCACTCACCGTACTGCGTACTCACGCAATGCTATCTTTGATCGGCCTCGCTATGTTCCATCTATCTTCGTTCTCTTTTGTGGACGACATACCACTCCTTGGAGTGGTGTATCCCCACCCTCACGGTGGGTCGACCGATTACCAACCCCGGGCGTGAGGACGGCTGAAGGGGTGCCCCTCATGCCTGTGGGTCTCAGCAAACAATAATCACGTATAGCGAGCATGTTTGATCCAAACACTATATGTATTCGATTTCTTATTACGAACTCTTTTACGCTAAGCCAGTTCTCATCTTGAACTATACGTATACGAGATATCATCGTATGTGATATTGTTTTACTAACTCATTACGAATATATATCATAATATTATAAAACATGCTTGCTAAAATAATATTGGACTCAATTCTCAACTTTTGAATTCTTTCAACTATAGTTCACGCTATTTGCTATCTTTGGTTACTAACTTTATGAAGGAGTGGCTTTACATACCTTCGCGGTTCCCCGAATGGCGGCGTAGCTCGGTCGACCTTACGCTATTTCTCCAATTTGCATTCACGTATATATCAATTAGAACTAAATACGCTAATATTAGGAAGAAAATATCACTTTTAATATATATATAGCCCAATTTGGCTTATCGAGAAACGGTAGAAAACTCGCTATTTCTCGAAAGTCGGAAGGAAATACTCACTAGGGCTAGGAGTATATTGACACTAATTTGGAGCAATTCTACTTACACTTGGCTCGGTAGCACAACGATTCGTAGGTCGAATTTCACGAAACTAACTCAGTAGGAATGCTCCCTTCTTTGTAATACCTCGGTATCTCGAGTTAATTTGAGTTTGGACCGCGTTTAATAGCGTAAAAACGGAAAAGAATCTCATCAGCTCACTTCGTATTTATTTCTGGTTTTGCTCTCTGAAGTATGAAATTTAACATTAAAACCAAAGTGGGAGGCCTTTTATTCTTGGGACCTTTCAGTCGCATTCATGGAATGAGATTTATAAGTTGCATTCTGAATGCGATTTATAAGTCGCATTCCTCGAATACGATTTATAAGTCGCATTCCTCGAATACGATTTATAAGTCGCATTTGCTTAGACACGTTGACTTGGCGCTTGTCCGATCTTTCCCGGGCCTTTTTCTAGCATGTATGACATTCTAAAACTCTTAACCAACATGCGAATAGGCCATCTACATGTTAAAAATTTACGAGGTGTAACAATCTCTATCGATAATAATTAAGAGATGAGGGAAGATGACAAAACTATAGTACCCAACTCATCAAAAGACATATTTAAAGCGAGTTCAATCAAATTTATAATATTTGATGATTCAAAATTGATAACAAGAATTTTTCAAAATTGAATATGTAACTACATTTATTCTGCATTTAGTGCGGCACCCATTGTCTAATATCCTAGTATAGGATAAGTGTAGTACTGTGTGCTCTTTTTATTTATAGTTGCGTTTTTTAAGGAAAGTAAGAATTTTTGTCGTAGATCGATCAATTTTATTATGTTCAAGTGATCATAATTTGAATTAATGAGATTGGAGATCATTATTATCGCGCTTACATTTATTTATTATTTAACTCTTTGATATATCAAGTAATGAAAAACAATAATAATAAAGTCTCAATGTCAAACACTTAGAATTGACTATATAAATTTTCAATGGTCATTATTGTTTTCATTGAAAATTCATCTCAAGCAAGTAATGAGAAACACAAGTTAAGGGTATATTTTAATTTATATTTTTCAATTATTTTAAATTAATATTGATGATCTTATAATTTTATAATTATTTTTCTTTATTATGTTAATACATATAAAAGTCGAAGAATTATCAAAAACAACCCTGTGTCTTACAAAGATAAAGTAGTGTATTTTGACAAATAATGTTTTGTATCGTTGTCTGTTAGTAGATATAACAATGTTAAATTCATGAGGTAGACATGAAGGCATATCTTTCACCAAATTCTTCTTGAGCTTTTCTTGATTACTTTAATTGTTTGATTTTGATGATTTAGTGGTGGAGTGAAAATTTGTAAAGAATGTGTGATTTTTTCTCTCGGCTATGTTAATTGTTAAGGGTGTACAAAATTAAATATCACAACATAATAGGTAACGTTTAAGCATACATTACATAATTTTTTCGATAAAGGTGTATACCAAGCCATCCTTTACTTAAGTTGGCTCCGCCTACCACGAGTTAATTCTAGGTAACTATATTAATATTATCCAACTAATTAGGTAACTTATATTCTACAACAACACTAAGAAAATCAAATAAAGCATGAATGGTGTAATGGTTAAGAATTTTAAAAATGATTAGGTTTTTAGCCAACTACTTTAACATGGTACTACCATGTATGCGATATGTTTAGTCAAAATACGCAATTTAACCATATATGGTGCTATATGTATGCAATATATATAATAAACAATAACAATAATACTATAATTAGTGTGATTTCTGAAGTTAGGTCTGGAAAAGGTGAGGTGTATGCAAACTTTACCCTTATCTTTGTGGAATAGAGAGGTTTCGATAACTCTCAACTCAAGAAAAATGTTTTACAAAACATGTTTGGAAAAACAAGAATAGAGAAGCTATTACAATTGAAGAAGTAAAGATAATGATCATAAAATAATAATAATAATAATAATAAGGAAAAAAAAGGGAATAAATACGACACTAAGCTAGAACCATGTCTCCCCTTTAAAAGAAAAATAAACACGTTATACCCCAACGCCCTACTGCACAATCCATTTGACCACCATGCTCTCACTGTTAGGTCATGTCTTGATCGAGCTAAATGGGTATCATGTCTGTCAATTAATCACTCCTCTCTCCAATTCTTTTGAGTCTACCTCTACCTCCTCCTTGGGCCTATTCTTTGGTTACCTCTTGCACCTCCCTACTGAGACATATGTGCTCCTCCCTCTTGTGTGTTTGAATCGTTTGTCTCGGCTTATAGCATTTTGTTCGCTGTAAGGTCCATTCCCATCTTGCCCCGGTCATTCTCGTTCTTAATCTTGTCTCTTGTTATCTTTACGCATCCATCTAAGCATCCTTATTTTTCACACTATTTTTATCTTTTGAATATGTAGTTACGGGTGGTTAACACTCTGTCAGAACACACCCAACAAGTTCGGCCTTTTCTTCTCACTTGAATCACGATTTAAAGAAAAGAAGATTCAGTTTATCAATTAATCTGCATTCCTTCCTCCAATGATATTTTCTATTAATATGTTTGGTGTTAGAATAAATGGAGTACTTGGTGAGACAGATAGTACTGATTCTCATAAAATAAAATGTATCTTATTGTTCAAATCCAAGATCTGAATAAATTCAATAATATAACAACACTTGGGTACATATCAATGTAAGAATTACAATCTAGCAGCTTAAAGCTAAAATCATAAAAACATGCCCAAGTGATAGCCCCTCTATTTAACTAACATCTTCTCTTTATGCTTAAATGCAGCCTTTGTGGGAAATTTGAAGATGATTTACTTTCAAATTAAAATAATGACACATAATGACAATACTCTTTTCCATTTTTTTTATGGTCTTATCTACTTAAAATACTCTATTTATAAGTGTGAAAAAAGATCATAAGGGGACCAAACCAAAAGAAATGTATGTTTGTATGAGATAACTAATTTTGAATAAGATAAAAATAGTACTCCCTATCATATAAATCTTTATATAGCTTATACATTTTGTAAATTATTAGATGTGATTAGTTATTGTCGCATTAGTACACACATTTTAGGTTAGGTCAATATTTGATATGAGTACTCTTTAGACTTATTAGATATTTTTATATTTAGGAAAAATGTAAACAATTTTTGAAGTTAGAGAAACTAACTTATTATAATACCCTTTTTTATTTAATTTTAATGGGTAAAAGAATATGTTTTTAAAAAATTATAATTTTAAACATTTCATAATATTTATATGAATATATAAAAATTACAAACCTGACATTAAAGTTAAAATGAGAAGCAACTTAAATTATTTTTAAATTTGATAATATATTATTTTCTTAAACTAAATTAACATAAAAAATGGTACTATCTTGTAAAATAAAATAGAAAAAATATTAAATTAGAACGGACTTAAATAAAATAATATGTATAATAAAAAATATTTAAAACCAATCACAATATTTATTCATTTTGAAAATAAACAATTTTTAAAAAATATTATCAAATTAAAAATATCACTTGTTTTAAAGAGGTGTGGTAATATGCAATGATATACTCATATGAACTTTTTGAAGACAACTAACCACCATAACTTCTTTTTCCCCTCACAACAAGGCAAAAAGTGAAATTTCAGAAATATATTTTTGTTTAAATAAATCAATATTTATGAAGTGGGGCTATTTTTGTAATTATACATAAGTGGATGAGCAAAACTATCTGAATTCTGATAACGTACCCTTCAAGTGAAGAAAACATCAAAGGCGGAAGCTGTGTTAGTTGCATAAATATGCCCCACACATCACTATTTTTTTTCCTTTCATCCGATATTTAATATTTATATTAGAATTTAATTTATTTAAATTTATATTAAGTAAGATATATATTTATTTTTAAAATAACACATGAAATAATTTCTTTATATTTATAATTTAGTTTCAAGGCTCGAATTAAAATATAAAGATATCTTATTCGTCAGTAGCTATTTTTAAGATTGCCCCCACACTGGTAGTGGTGACTTGATCTTATTCGTCCCACCGCTCTATTTTCTGGGTGCCCCCACACTGGTGAGTGGTGACTTGCCCTCTCAATTATCTAATTCTGAAAAAACAAAATGAACAATCGAACCCGAAAGTCTTTGTAATATTCCTTTTTACCCCCCATTCTTCCCATAAGTAACATTTTTAGCTTCCTATTTCCCCCCTCTCTGACGATCTTCATATCATATCCTTTTCGACTTCTCTCTCTAATTTTTACCTTGATTTTTTTTCCGGATCTGTGGAGCTGTCAGTGTAAACCATAACTTTTTTTTTTCTGTGAATTTTTCGAGTGATTTTTATATCTGGGTTTTAGCATTAGTGTGCTTGTTGAAGTTCATGAGGTTGAGTTGAGGATGTGTATATGAAGAGTGTGAAATGCTGTTTTCGTTTGCTGGAGAGGCTTCCCTTTTTGAAAATTTGTAGAAAAAGCTGGGGGTTTATAGAGGGATTTTTTGTGATTTTCCACTTGATGGATTAAGGGGTTTAGGTTTTTGAACTATGAATAGAAGTTTTAGGGCAGAGGAATCGGCGTTGAGGCAGCTACAGCAGCAAATGGGAAGCTTTAGGAATTCGGTAATGAAGGAGAAGGAGGAGGAGCTAGCTTTGTTTCTCGAAATGCAAAGAAGGGAGAAGGAAAGAAATGATCTTCTCCTTTTTCAGAACGGCGATGAATTTGATGCTCCGCTTGGTGAGAAATCCAAATTTTCCTTTCAATTGATGTTTTTCCGTTTCATATATTTTCTTCATCGTTGGTTTCTGGTTGTGATTATGGTGTGCTTTTGCCTTTTCTTTGATATAATAAGATGATTTATGGTCATTAAAAGATGTTGATATATTTGGGTACTGTAGATGCACAAGTATACTACAGTATTTTCAACTTGTGGTGAATTTGGGTTTTCCATTGAACTCTGCTTCATAAGCTAAGCTCATTAAGTGTTACTTTTTTGCAAATTCTTTGTCCCGTGTAGAATCAAGAGCAGGTAGTTCGCCTATATTCAATATTGGATCAACCACTACTGTGAGGAAGAATGGCACTGATGATTTCCTCAATGCTGACAATGATAAAAATGATTATGAGTGGTAATTTTCTTAAATTTTCCTTTCTTCTCGAGCATGTACTGATTGCGATTCTTCTTCTTCCTCCGTTAATTATGTTTTTAGCTGTTTGGTTGAATTGTCATAAATTCCTCAATCAAGTGAAATGTCTGTGTCATGTCACCTACATTATGTCTTCATGTTCAATCTTCATCTTTTTATTGCTCTTTTGGGTAAAGCAATGATAGCTTTTACAGTTCTTTTTGGGTAAAGTAATGATACCTTTTACAATACTATCATACATATTTGCTCAAATTATCTTCCGCGGACGGGTTACTGATTTTTTGAACGGACATAATGTCTCAATATCAGAGGCGCACCCTAAGTAGTAGGTGTAGTACACACAAAACACAAAATTGTGAAGATTAGGGGACAAAAAAGATAAGTGATAAGCAATTATAGTTTTATTCGTATTGTCAAGTGAGGGTTCTAGTGGCAGAGCCATTCCATCTCAAACAATTAGGTTGGTGATTCGAGTCCCTAAGGGGAAATGTAATAATCATTATTTTCCCTCAGGGAGGGGGGTTAATTTATTATTTTGTATGTAGAATTTGTTTATATTAGCCTTAATCTGGAAAGAAAGGTAACATTAAGAACTTACTCATCAAATATATGGAGCGTACTTAATGTGACAACGGTTGATTCCAAGTCATTAAATTTCATAACAAGATTGAAATACAATTAACAATATTTAGCAGGGCTAAGAAATGTAAAGCACCATGCTAAATGTCTAAATCCCGTACAATGTTTCGTCCTCTTTGTCTCTGATTTAGGACATTCTCGGATAAAAGGGGTTTGAATTTTGTCTTCTCTCAGGTATCTTTTGTAGGAGAACCAAATTATGTATTTTACTCAATTGTCCTTTACATTGAAGGAAAAGCAGAAACTTAGGTATATGTCGTGTTGGTGTCCAACAATTGACACGAGAGTCCAAATTTAGAAGTTACTAGAAATAAAACTGTGTTGGAGAATGTGTCTTTCAACACTTGACCACAATTCGTAAATTCAGTCTCCATGCTTCCAGGAAACTCATGATATACAGGTAACCTTAAGATGAACTCTCAAATAAGAAGTTGAGGATAAACAAAACTTTTGGTGATGGACATTTAAATTTAGTGTCAATAACAAGTAGTCCCTCCGTGACAAAAAAATGGCTTGGTTTGGAATACATGAGTCTAAACATTGAACTTTAATTGCTTAGAAATTAAAATTACATCTTTGGAAACTACGTAAAGCTACTACAGATGACAAGTTTTTGTAGTTAAATTAATTAGAACTTATTTAACAAATCATAGTCAAAGGAAAAGCAGTTTGACTCCCAAAATGGAAAATTCCAAAAATTGGTGACAATTACTGAAACTCCATTGAGAGTAAGGAGAACCCAGGTAGTGGGAGAGAAATGTAACCGCTTCAGATTAACAATTCTTACTGCTTTTACCACGTGTACTAATAACAAACATATGCAAATTAACACCTACCTAACAAGCTATCTGACAATTAAACAAAGTTGTTATCTTAAGCACCACGTCGCAGTATTTACATCACAGCCTCCAGTCATGTTATGTCACAGCTCTGCAGTTTAATCTTTCCTCTACTTGCATTCCTTCAAAGGTAATCATGCCAAACTATTTGGGACAGAAGGGAATTTAAAAATGATATTCATTCAAACAACATGAATAGCAAGAGAACATGTTCAGTATATAGAGCTCCTTTTTAGCTTATATTTAGAAGTTCAGCTAATAAAACTAATGAATTCCGTATATCAAAATGTTGATGCAAACAAGTAAAGTAGTAGGTGTAACGCCCATGCTAAAAAGCCCAAAATAGAAGAGAACGGGCTTCTTGAGACCTCTGATATTGGATGATCTTTTGCCACACTTATACAATCATTCAGTATCAAAATAATATCTACTTATTTTATCTGTATGTTTAGGTCTCAGATATTTTTTATATTTCAGGCTTCTAACACCTCCCAGTACTCCTCTTTTTCCTTCACTTGAGATGGAGTCGGAAAAATCAATGATGAGTCAGCTGGGAACTGCTAAAGCTCGTCCAACTGCATTGAGATCTAGAGTAAGTAAAAATATACTAAAACTTTTCTTGCTCCATTAATAATTAGGTTGAGTATTATATATGATAATATGCTTAATACATGAAATGTTATCTTCATGAGTTCAAGTTATTTTCACTTCACGGCCAGCCAGTAGAAGGGATGTAGGAATGTGCAAGAAGCATAGATAAAGGAAAATTTCTATATTCAGGTAAAAGGACCTTGCAGATCTTTTAGTTCAAAACACACATGCACAGTTGCACGCTTGGTGGCTCCTTTGTTTAGTCAAATGCTATTAGCAACGGAATCATCTTTGTTGATATATCACAGTTATCTTGATGAGTTTCTTAAAGCAAATAGTATGATTTACTCATGCACATTTCCTTTTTGAAGTTTCTCATGAGCATGTGGAATTACCATTGCTCAATCTTTCAAAGATTTCACCACCTTTTGCAGAAGTAAATTTCTAGGAGTGCAATCGTTGTTGGGTAGTAAGGTTTGTTTCACTCTTTAATCACAAAATACATGTTCTCCTAAAATGTGAACAGATACAGAATTTTGCCTACCACCTGTAGCCTGTAGGGGAGGGTATTCGATTCTCCAGTCTTCGGTTTTTCAATAGCATATACCAATCCGTAGTTAGTTCGGTTCAGTTTCTGTTCCGTTCTTCTGTTTGAGCCTAGTATGCTAGCAACCCTGCCTAGAATTGGCACATCCTCATTGTACTCGTTGATGTTCATATTGTATAGTTTTGTTCGCCGAGCTTCAAAAGTTAGATGATATTGGCTATTAGTGAAATGCATGACAAATGAAAACATAAGAAAATGATTCCTCCAGTTAGCACGGTTCTTTGTTATATATATTTACAACATAATCCAGAGACAACCTATTTTTATCAAAATCTGGAAATCAAAAGAAATGAGACTAGCTTCTTAAAAGGACAAATTTTTTCAGTAAAGGAGGATTCGTGCTGGTAATATATGATTTAACTCTATTTCCTTATTGGAGAACAGCAGCCCCTGTATTTTGCTATTGAACACGAATAAGCAGCAGCTGCAGTAGTCACACCGAAATACTGATATGGTAAAACCGAAAACTGAACTTTTAAAAAGTAAACTGAAAACTGAATGAAGAACCGAAACACAAGAACTGAATTAATTCGGCTCAGACCGTCTTTTTGGTTTTTATGCTCACTCCTAAACCATCTGCCCCAGATAAAAATTAGGAATTTCAGATGGAATGTTGGAGCTTCCATCTAGGCTGTCTTAACTTAAATTTGTTGGGATCCATGGTGATTTTACTATGCAACTTGTTATTCTGGATGCAGTTGGCAAATCCCCAGCCTGAGCCCTCTGGTAGAAGCAATTTAGCATCTAGACAGCCTGCTTCTGCTGCCGGATTAAATACTTCAAATTCAGGTCTCCGAAGACCATCTTCATCAGGTGGATCAAGACCTTCAACTCCAACTGGACGACCCACATTAAGTGCAACATCCACCTTGACATCAGCATCTAGACGCACATCTACTGCAGCATCCAAAGCAATGACATCCACTGCAACTTCTAAATCTGCAACTTCTAAAACAATGTCAACCACAACCACGTCTCGGCCATCAAGGTCTTCTACACCAACTTCTCGTTCCACCTTGCCTTCCGCCAAGTCCACGGTTCCTACAAGATCTTCAACACCTACAGCCAGGTCTAGTGCAAGGTCCTCAACACCAACTGGAACCTCCTCAACACTCACAACCAGGGCATCTGCTCCTGGATCAAAGTCCACATCAAGGGCAGCAACTCCAACTCGTCGGCCTACTTCAGTGTCCAGTACAGCTAATGCCACTGCTCCTTCCATTAAATCTCCGTCTTCAGTTACCACAGCAACTACTGCGGCAAGAAATCCTGGAGCCTCACGTCCTAGTTCTCCAACTGTAAAACCCAGACCATGGAAGCCTTCAGATATCCCAGGGTTCTCCTATGATGCTCCACCCAATTTACGAACATCATTATCTGACAGGCCAACTTCAGTTACAAGGGGTAGACCTGGAGCACCAAGTGTTAGATCTTCATCCATTGAGCCAGTTACAAATGGAAGGATTAGACGACAATCTTGCTCTCCTGCGAGAGGACGTCCTCCTAATGGTGTTGTGCGTAGCAGTGGGAGCTCTGTTCCAATTCCAGCTATGAGTCGATTACATGCTAAAGCTAATGATAATGTAACCCCTGGTATGATTGGAACTAAGATGGTTGAAAGGGTGATAAATATGCGGAAGCTGGCTCCTCCTGCAAAGCAAGATAACAAACATTCTCCCCGTAATAACTTATATGCGCACTCTTCATCACCTGACAGCTCAGGTTTTGGAAGGACATTGTCAAAGAAATCCTTGGATATGGCTATGAGGCATATGGTATGTATATTTCATTTCATGCTCTTATTTAGGCAAAATAATACACAAACTTCATTTTTTACTTATTTACCAAAAAAAGAAATTGTCATTTTTGTGTTATGCAAATTGCAACATGGTGCTCTTTAGAATGAACACTTCCTTTTGGGATAAGTTTCTGTGGTTTGAAGGCATCTATATCCTTTTTATAACTTTTAAAAGTACAAACTATGTTCTCTTGGTTTTGTTGTAGCTCTAAGAAGCTCCTGCCTTGTCATCCTTCTTGCTCTCTTTATATTTCAAGGTTTTGCTTAATTGAGAACATTCCTCTCAAACAGGATATAAGGCGAAGCATCTCTGGTAATCTGCGTCCGTCAATGACTAATGTTCCAGCATCCTCCATGTACAGTGTAAGATCAGGACCTAACAGAAGCAGGACAGTGAGTGTATCTGACTCCCCGCTTGCTACAAGCAGCAATGCTAGTTCAGAAGTGAGTGTCAATAACAATGCGGTGTGTGTTGATGGGAGTGAAGTTGATGATGCTTTTAGCGGCGACAAAGGTGTGCGGTCTCCTGGCAATATGCTGCATGGAAGGTAATGATTGCCGCCCTTCGCTGGTGCAAGATTATAAAAGTTATAGTATTGATTCAGTGCCTGAATGAGCGTTTTTCGCGCTTGAATTATGATTGTTTCCTGGGAAGAACCGAGGCGTATGGTTCTCTCGTTATGTAAAGATTGATGCACAGTTAGCTATGAAATTTGAAGTCACCTTTTCTCTTAAGTTATGTTGTGTGCTTAAAACCATTTTTCTGCAAGTAATGCTAGTTCTCAGACGAGTATATGACTCCCCAGTTGCTACAAACTACTGTAATGTGCCTCATTCTAGTTCCTATTTGCAGATTATAAATCAAAGTGCAGTGGTCTACAAGGTATATAAGCGGTCGTTTCGTCTGCTTGACAAGCCTAGATAGTCCAGGGATGAAAGTTTAGTACTGTCTTATTACTTGTTTGGTTTCTAATCTTGAGATAAGTTATATTAGGATTAATAATTAGTATCGGGATAAGCTATCTCGGACAGAGGGTGAAATAATATTAACGGGAGAAAACAATGAAATGACAAAAATACCTTGAGGTCCCTCAAACCTTTTTTTACTAAACAAGTGGAGGGTATTTTTATAAACAAATCACTTTTCAGAAATTATGCAATGCATGTTATTTTTAATATAACAAATCAAATTATCAATAAAATACACGATAACTAATCCAAGTGTAGCTCGTCTTCAAATCAAACAACCCCTAATAACAACAAAAACAATAAATCTAGTGTATTTTCGCAGGTGATGTTTGAAAAAGGTAGAGTTGTACGTAGATCTTACTCCAAATTATTTCTAAAAGATCTTCGGTCGAGCAAATAATAAAAAAGAAGCAATAGCAATAAATAAAAACAACAAAACAATAAGATACTGAAACGATCCTCCAAATGAGAATATATATTTGCAGGAATAAGGTGTGAGTAAATTTTTTTCCACATGGGAGGAAATGCTTGTGGTCCATTATCTTATTACGCTATGCTGAGTTGTACTTTGCTGCTTCTGGTGGAGTAAATGCAGCTGGTGAAAGTTCAAACCTACAAGAACAATAAAATATCATGACCTAACAGAATAATAAATTACTTTACAGTTCAAGACAGTCTGATATATTTAACATTATTCTACTTAATCCAAAAATATATAAATTTATTAAACTATTTAATCTGAACTTTTGGATAAAAGTTGACATTGGTTGAGAAAAAGTTGGAAATTTTAATTGTCGAAATTAATATTTTACTTCAAAATACTCCATTACAGATACTTATAATCTAGGTCTACTGCTGCATATTTAATACTATACTCGACATGTTTTAATTCAATAATTTTTTTTAAGACTTACTAGTGTAGCCAAATTAGAGTGGTAATAAATACTCTTTCGCAAATTAAAAAAATACATAGAGAAATTTTCACAAGTCTTCCGTATATAAGAAAATCTTCATCTTCAAAATCAAAAAATATATAGAAAAGTTTTACTCTTCATTGATTATCTGCCAGTCTCGACATATAGAAAAGTCTTATCTCTAAAATCAAGAAATACATAGAGATACGTTGCTTTTTATTGGTGATCCGCAAGTCTTTCACATATAAACGAGTCTTCATTTATAAGTGGTGAGCCGTTTGTGATCAAAATTGGCTCCGCTTTCGTGGTGAAATTTCTCCAATAAATTTTTCATCATTTCAGAAACAAGCAAAAGTCCTTAAATTAATGATCATAGAAAAATTAAAGAGTTAAATTTTATAAAAATCGTAATCGACATGTTTTAATTCAATAATTTTTTTTAAGACTTATAGTGTAGCCAAATTCAGAGGTAATAAATACTCTTTCGCAAATTAAAAAATATATAGAGAAATTTTCATACAAGTCTTCCGTATATAAGAAAATCTTCATCTTCTAAAATCAAAAAAATATATAGAAAAGTTTTACTCTTCATTGATTATCTCGCGCCCGACATATGTAGTTTCCTTATCTCTAAAATCAAGAATACATGTAGACATGTTGCTTTTTATTGGTGATCCGGTAAGTCTTTCTTACATATATATAAACGAAGTCTTCATTTATAAGTGGTGAGCCGTTAGATCAAAATTGGCTCCGCTGCGGTGAACAAATTTCTCCAATAAATTTTTCATCATTTCGTAAACAAGCAAAAGTCCTTAAATTAATGATCATAGAAAAATTAAAGAGTTAAATTTTATAAAAATATTTTTAATTTTTTTAATTTTTTTAATTTTTTTAATTTTTTTAATTTTTTTAATTTTTTTAATTTTTTTATTTTATTTGTTTTTAAAGAACACGTAAATTATTAAAAATAATATTATCTCCCTTAATTAATATGATATTTTCAATTTCACTAGAAACTAAAAGAAAAAGAAAATAAATAATTTGAGACGGGGCGAATATTGTGTATGGTAAAGTATTTGTACTTGAAAATAATTAGAAAAAAATAGCAGAAAATAAAAATAATAGTAAAACAAGCAACCTTTCCGGTGTTCACACCTCTCTCTCCTCTTTCTTTCTGCTCTCTCCTTCGATCCCATCACCCATGGCCAGTCTATGGCGAGCAGTGATGGGCGACACGGCTCAATCAAGCGACGACTACGACGGAGTCGAGTTCTGGTCGAACCCTGAGCGAACCGGTTGGCTCACCAAACAAGGAGAGTACATAAAGACTTGGCGTCGTCGGTGGTTCGTGTTGAAACAGGGGAAGCTGTTCTGGTTCAAGGAAGCGAATATCACCAGGGGATCGAAACCGCGTGGCGTGGTTCCGGTGGCCAATTGCCTCACAGTCAAGGGAGCCGAAGATGTTATCAACAAGCAGTTCGCTTTCGAGCTTTCTACTCGTTCCGACACTATGTACTTCATCGCTGATTCGGAGAAGGAGAAGGAGGATTGGATCAATTCGATCGGACGGTCCATAGTGCAGCACTCTAGGTCTGTTACTCATGATGAAATTCTCGATTATGATAGCCGGAAATAAATATTGCCTAACCTAATCATGGTATGTGTATCTTTGTTTTTGCTTTTTTGGGAAATTAACTATTTTCTATGTATTGTCTATGTGTAGTGTGAATGAGTATATAATTTCTGGCATTTAAAGCTGTAAGTGCTCTGTTTGAGTCATTGTTGAATTATGAATGTTGTAAATTTGCTGCCTTTTGTGAGTTGAAGTTTCCCCTTTGTAGTTTTGAGCTGTTAGGGTTTTTATCTTGCTTTTTACCCAATTCTGATGGCAGTTTAGATGTTTAAATAACAATTCAAATTCCATGAAGGCTTTGCTTTTTAACTTTGTTAGGTATGCTGATTAGTTGACTATTACAATATAAGAAATGCAATTAAGAATATTTAAAGGAAATGAGATGAGATCAGCAATTCTCTTTCAATCCTTGTGTTTCAAAGTTCAGTAATAGAGGAATGAAATCATTATGGAATGAACTCCTTGGAATTAAATTAGAATGAGGGTGGATACAAACAAATTAGATTCTCTAATTTATCTTGGAATAGAAAATTTGGGACTTGCTACCGTTCCATGAAGTTTCTGTTTTACTCTCCACTCTCCAGCTATATTTGTTTCTGCATTCCTTGAGCTACTCCACCATGTAGCTCTTTTTTTCCTCATTTGATGATCCTTCCAGCCTCCCAACATGTCCCAATATCTTTTATCTCTTAATAAATTACATCATGATCTATAGCATTTGAGATGGCCTTCCCTTGTTAGCTTTTTATTATTTGATAACCGAAAAATCCCCCAGGACCAATGGTACACAGTTCAAAGTTCCGTGGATAATAGGCCCGCCCTTATAGCTTTCGACGTAAATACCATGCTTTCATCTGGATCAGGATTAGAACCCGTGACGTGTGCCCAACACTCATCACGTTCTGCACTTACCACTAGACTAAAACCCTGAGGCCGCTTCCCTCATTAGTTAGTCCATCGTTTTCTCTCTTGTGGATTCTAACTTGTATAAATGCATCTTTTTATTCTTAATCCACACAAATCAAATGGATTTCAACTTGTATAAATGAATCTTTTTAAAATGTATACTACCAAATTGTGGTGGTTTTGGTCAAGTCTAAGACTCCTTAACTTCCAAAGTTAGCACTTGCTAATTCAGCTCTGTGGTGATACATTTATTTGGGTCATTTTATAGAAGCTCATTTAGATTGGTCATGTAAATTTGGATCCACATTCTTTTATAGGTGAGGGTTAACCCTCATTGCCATATGCCATAAGCATTTTCCTTTTGGAGGTCCTTTTCATTACAGTCATATTTCTGCTTCTTTTTTCCCGTCCTTAATGTTTCGGTTGTGCACTTGGGCAGGTTGGCTGGTTATGACTTTGGAATACCAAAATAAAGCTTTTCTTTTACATACATTCAAAGTTGCATATATTACTGATGATTTTCCGGTAGCTCTCCCTCTAGTTATTATCATTAAAAACTCTGAAGTGTTGTATAATAGGAAAAGAAAAATCCTGAGTTTTCTTTAACAATAGTGTCTCATGATCCTACAAGGTGTTGCATGACATGGCCATAAAGATATCTATTTACTTTCTCTCGGAATTAAAGAACTGGTGCTTTTTGGAATGAAGTATGCTATAGATGAGAGCCTTTTAATACATAGAGATTTTGGGTTTTGTCTAGATTTCTCAGGTTCACATCTGCATACTTGCCAAGTCAGGCATTTCAGGATATTTAGTAGTTTTAGATGTTGCCTTTTAAAACTGAAACTGATCAAAGGAAATTAAGAGTGAATCTAGTACTACTATACTAATAAGCGAATAGNCTAATAAGCGAATAGCATTTCACTATGTTAATGCTCCTAGAGCTTGGAAGAGATTTGTTCTCTCCTTCAGAAAAATAGAATTTCTCTTCCATCTAATTTCTGCTGTCAATTTCGGCATTTTGTTTTGTTTCATTAGGAGTCTTTGCAATTATGTTTTCAAGAAGTTGGTTTTTAGCCTCTGGACTTGGTTCAAGAGGCGAAGGTTGAGCGTATTGTGACTCAGGTCAGAAGTTTAAGCCCTCCACCATGCAAACTAAGCCTAATATTTAAGTGGAGAAAGGTAAGAGGGATGGGCCTATTATTCCCTAGTTTCAAAGGCTGTGGTTGGTCTCAAAGGTTGGACCAGGACGGATTTCTCGGTCATTAAAGAAAAAGAGAAGTTGGTTTCAAATTTCTCCTTTAGCTTAACCTGTACATCAAATTCAGCATTTTCTTCAACCAATATCTATTTTATCTGATATTCTATACAACATAGGCATACTTCTGCTGCCAGCCTGCCACAGATGGACTCTCAAACTTGTACTCTATCAACATACTTGTTGTCTGTACCTTTACCATTTTAACACATCTGATGCGTAAACATACAGGAAAGTGGCCTTGCTTAGGCAATAAAGAAAGGGGGAGGAGATGTCGGTTTACTGTACCTTATATTTTAGTGCTCCATACTGTGTGCAAGTAGCGGGTTTGCCTTCTAAGATTCTACCTTTCTGTGACCTAAATTTCATCGATAAACAAGTCTAGATTGGCTGTGATACCATTCTCTTCTTTCTGAGAGACACGACCATATAATGAATCTTTATACAACCAAGAAATGCTTGATGGCCATGTTTGGTTTGGGAAGTTCTTCAGAAGTTTTTCAAAACCCAAAAACTATAGTCTGAAATTTTGTTATGGCAAAACCCAAAAAAAAGAAAAAATCCCCTGTGGAAAACCAAAATCTAGAAGCCAGCTTCTAATCCAGGACTGATTGAGATTGGATGGTTAAATGTTCAAAGATTGGATGATCTGAATGAACTCTAATCCAAAAGTGTTTGGATGGTGGGATATTTCTATTTTGCCTTTAAATGCGTTTGATGTCAGTTGTATTGACGATGTGCTGTTGGGCAATGAGTGCTAGATTCGCTTTTTGAACTTTTTTGGGGGAAATTTTCATGTCTTTGCAATTTTTTTGTTTATCCAACTTGTCTCCTGCTGAAAAGTTGTTTATGATTGTAGTGTTCTTTATAGCAATTTTCTATATATATGAACTTATAAACCCGTATTTGAATACGTATACAAACTTCAGAATACTATAAGTCTATAACCCCTTTCATTATAGTTTTGATCCCTCGGTCCATTTCTTTTGTGATCGGGTTGGCTTGCTCGTACCTTCCACCAGCACAAGTATCGAGTAACTCTATTCATTGAGGTCTAAATAGGAACAAATCACCGTTGAGGTTTAAACCTAAAAACTTAGTCTAGTGTTGCTTTTATGTAGGTGTTGGTTTTCATAATATATTCCAAATTAGGTTATATGTAACTTCGTTCATAAGGAAGAGAAGAGAAATGAAATGAAGTTTGTGCCTTCTCTAATCTTTTCACTTTTGTCTTTTAAGGCGGAAATAGTGATAATTTGTTGCGCATTACTTATCAAACATCAGAAAATAAGAATTCATATTTTCCTCGGTACCAAACATACCCGAAGTGAGATTTGCGGGTGGTTCGTAAGCTTTCTACTTTACGTTGCTAGAATCCCAATGCAGAATTAAATAGGACAAAGAAACATTTTAATGAAAGACCCTTCAAAGCAAAACTAGAAATATCAGTCCAACAAGCAACTAATCGACATTCAAAAGTTGGTAACTGGATGAAATTAACAAGTAGTAGAAGATCAAAGCTACATAAAAATAGACATTGCTGATGATGAACTTTCTCCTCCAAGAAAACTAGGGCTCATGAATCTCAATTTTAACAACCTGGCCATCATCAAATGGATCTCTCTTTGGAGCTGATGGAGGTGCTGCGACCCTAGGTGGTCCTCTTCCCTTCTTCTTGTTCCTTGGCCTTGCCTAAACCAAATTATTAGAGTCAATATATCAGTTGAAAATAGCAATCAAAATTATTGAAACAACTAATACTATAATGAAAACACTTCCATTGTGCCTCAATCTCAAACTAGTTTAGGTCACCTATATAATTTTTTTTTTAAAAATAAAATAAAAAATAAAGAGTTTGCACAAAGGCATTATACATTGAAATATCATTGATCTAGCTAAATTAGCCAGGCTCTAGCGAATGATTTTCAATGACGAGCTCGATCACGATGACGGTCATGGTGATGATCATGATAATAATGTCAAGAATTTTTACGTATTTGGAAAATAATTAATCGTTATTTTTCTAACAATCTATAATAGAAATTCAATACAAATGAAACTTCATCTAGCTAAATAAATTTAGTATAAAATATGAAGCGGGAAAGTAAATAAACAAATTAAAATAAAAATGATAATTTTCTACGTGATAAAATATTATAATTAAATAAAAGTACATATATAATTAAAATTTTTTATGTGTATGTTCGTTTTTTAAATATTTTATATATAAAAGGTGTAATAAAAAATTATTACTAATAGTTGATATATTATATTAAGTAATTTGTGTACATTTTTATTTATCAGTTTCAGAAAATATTTATCCTCTTTTGAAAAAAAATGATTAAGTATGAATACACTAAACACCTTTGTAATATGACACAGTTTTAAATACATTCTCTGTAATTTAATATTATAGTTTAATATACTGAAGATGTGATTGGTACGCAGGAAAATGTTTTACATGGAAAATATTTTTAAAAGAATAAGTAAAGTCTTATTTTAGTAATGTAGCGAAAAAAATTAACCTCAAAGCATTTGTGTATAATCTAAATAGCATTTGTGTATAATCCTAAATAAATGCCATGACTGATGATTGGGGGGTAAAGGGTGTGGGTGTGGGGGTGATGAGGATGGGATGGGGATGGGATGAGGATGGGGATAGGGATGGGTGTGAAGATGGTGGTGTTGGAGATAGGAAGAACACAATCATTGCATAACTTTCTTCTTTTGTCGGAAAGTCATTTTTTAATTTTTAAGTAATTTATTTTCCAAATGAAATATATTTTACAAAATTTTGATCAAGATGAGAAAATGAAAAATATTTTTCTCAAATATAATTTCTTCGATTTGCCAACACGCCACACCCTTAGTTTTCGATATACCTCCTAGAAATCCTAGAGGATGTGAGGGTCATTTGAATGAGGATGGGATAGACAATGTTATCCTATAAATTGGAATATTTTTATGGGATTAGTCATCCCACCATATATATGAGATAACTTATACCATCTTTATAGCATATTTGGTCAAGTTTCTAAAATAAGCTTATTTTGAGAAGATATGTAATATTTTATGGGATTAGTTATCCCACCATATATATGAGATAACTTATACCATCTTTATAGCATATTTGGTCAAGTTTCTAAAATAAGCTTATTTTGAGAAGTATGTTTTTCAAAAGTACTTATCAAAAAAGTACTTTTGGTAAGAAGCAGGTTGTGTTTGACCAATAAATTTAAAAATCACTTTATGACAGTAATTAACATTTGGTCAAACTTTTGAAAAGTGCTCGAAATGTATTTTTTTTAATCAAAAGTATTTTTCAAATAAGTATTTTTGAGGAAAAACTACTTTTTTTAACTTCTGAATGCTACTTCTTACTCCCACAGAAGCTTGACCAAACAGACTATTATAATATAAATGCTAGAATAAATAATTTTAAAATAATTAATACGCTTAATCAAACATAAAATGATATAACTCTATATTTTATCCTGAAATTATTATTATTTAGCTGAACGGAATTAGGGGTAAGTGTTTGACTGTGCTTAGTGTAATTAACCTTGCAACAAAGCAAAAGACGCTAAAGAACGAAAGCGGAACTCACATTGCCAAACGAGTGATTGAACCGCTTGCCTTTGGCCGTCTTCTTGTCGCCTCTGCCGCAGTAAACTGAAATCAAATCCACAAAAAATGTCATTCTGATTTCTCGAACTAAAATTGCAATCATCACAATTCAAAAACACGATTCGAGTATTATTTATTAAATAAATAGGGCTCGATAAATTTCCAGGTTAAAAAAAGATGGATTGTTAGGGATATGCGATTCATACTCAGTGGGAGGCTTGAAGAGCTGAGAGACAGAGGCGAAATTGATGCTGAAGGAGCTGCCGCCGCAATTGAGACGCCGCCGGCGACGGAGTGAGAACGAGAGAAGGATAAGTTAGGAGAAAGAGCCGCCATGGATTGAGCAGCCATAGGGACTGACCCAAGTAACAAC
>JACEIK010000225.1:263155-325535 GCA_018107945.1 Datura stramonium | reverse complement strand
ATGAGTATTTCTCACTTAAGGCTTAAAAAATTTACCCAAATTCGTGTATGAAATATGTATATCTCGCTTATATATACAACTTTCATACAGTATTTATATAAATTTAATACGACTACAACAACATAAATTTAAATTCATACAATTTTAATACAATTTTGAATCTGATTCGAATTTTGAAAAAAATAAACACGCTTTAGTTCTCACTTAAGACTTAGAATTTTGCTCACAATTTCGTATATAAAAACTACATGTGTGTGTGTATTTAATATAGTTACAACAACATACAAATACAAAATTTCGTAGTATAAATCGTGATTCTATCATTATTCATATAATTTTATGCTTTACATAAATCACGATTCTATTATTATTCATATAATTCATTGCCCAATCTCCTAATTTCGTGTATTGATGCATACAATCACAATATATCGTATGTGTTCGCTCAACATACTATATTCTCTCCCTTGTACAACGAAATACAGTGAAGATACATACAAACAACAAGAAAAAGAAGACCCAAATTTATACGTAGATACAACAAACAATAGTCCTTCATTGAAGATACATATAATATACATCTTGTATGTCATTGTATCTCAAAATATCACACTTGTATTTTATGAAATACAAGTGTGATATTTTGAGATACAATGATACATACAGTTACTGTATAGTTGTATGCAACTTTATAATAGATAAGAGAAGAAAAAGTCGTTGAAAATGGCGTTTTCCGGCCAAGCAAAAAGGTCACCCAAATAAGAAGGTTACCAATGACAAATACATTTATACAAACCATAGAAGAAATTTGAATTTTTTTCTACATCAACATACAAGTCACATTCATTCTAACGTAGTACTATAGAAGTTAGCTTCACATGGCATTGGACTTCAATGACGAGATTCTCATTGAAGACGAATGTATAAATACATACGACTATAGCTATAAATGATAAATATATAGCATAAGTTAGTTACATCATGTAAAAATTTTAAAAAATAATCACCAAACAATACACACACAATCAATCAATTAAATGATAGATTTCAACCTATTAAACATCTAAATTATAAATTGTAACCATCAAACCCCCGATCTTTGATTATTCAGTCAAACTCTAACTATTTAGTCATTAAACATAGAGCTTTTACAATAAAACATCAAAATATAATTTGAGCAACATCAGTATTAGATCGGACAAATAAATATACCCAAAATTACAACTCCTTTAACTAATTCTCTCCATCTCCACTTCTAGGCTAACCATAAAGTCAAATAATTCAAAATAAGGCAGATTATATAGACGATTCATCTTTCATTTATTTGATTTAGGCGTTAAGTATCATCAGTGGCACACTTGAACCTAGTTTTCTCAACTCTCAACTACAGTCGCTTGACTCCCTAGCAACCCTATCAGCATATTAGCGCTCCGACAACTCTCATACTTTTCTTTTCAATACCTTCGTCTGGTCATGAATCACCAATAATTGTGATGCAGGAAAAATACTAGACAATCTTATGTTAATCGACCGAAGCAACACTTTAATCCATGTTCATAAGCTCTCCCCTTATTTACACCACCAATCACCTTCAATCACATCTTCACTTCATTATCATACGATTGGCTAGAGCTATATATTTTTTCGTCGGACAATTAATTTATTTTATCCAACTTAAGCAATTAAAGATGTTCAAGAATATATTTGAAAGGCAGAAGTATTTATCCATAGATATGAGACAATCTATTTATAAAACCGTAAAATTTACAAGTTTATTTATCACGTAATTAAAATATTTTAAGAAGAATAAATTTCTAGCCTTTTATATTTTTTTACTAAAAATCTTTATTTCTACACATATATNATATATATTTTTTTATTTTTATATATAAGAGATTTAAAAAAGATAATTTTTTTCATTTAAACAATAAAATTATTTTTAAAAAAACAAGAAAATTTATTATAAAATATTTCAAACTACCTAACACCAACATGAAAATTGTGTTTGTGGACCCTTTTTCTCTTTTAAACGGAACAGAAACAAAAGTGAAACCGAATTCTCAGCACATTGATAGCGATTAAGTCCACGGCCATATTTACCATTTTCCGCCACTTCCAAATTCAGAGATACTCAATTACTTTGCACGTATTTTTTTGATCTCTGCTAATTTTTCCCCCCATTTTACTGGAAATCCTAGAGGAAAGTTATGTCGGATGCTTTGATCAGTGGCCTCGCCGGTGCCGGAGCCGGCATCGTCGCTCAGCTCATCACCTATCCTCTTGCAACAGTATTTACTACTCTCTATTAACTTCTTCACTTTCTTAGTTTTTTTTTTCTTCCAAAATCTACGAAAAGGAATTACTAGTACAAGCTTTTCTTGTTTGACTTCTGTGATGCAGGTAAATACTCGGCAGCAAACAGATCGAAATTCGAAGAAAATGAAGAAAACGATTGGAACAATCGAACAAATGTGCCAGGTGTTTGCCTTTTTGTTTTATTGCGCTTTTTTTTTTTTTGCTCCATTTATATCAAAATTAACTTTATTTACTTTCAATTTCTCATTACTAATTTTTTGCGTTTTACTTGATCTGCAGGTTGTAAGGCAGGAAGGGTGGGACGGGCTATATGGCGGCTTAGCTCCGTCGTTATTTGGTACCGCTGCATCGCAGGTGAGGCTTGTTTTTTTTTTTTTTGCTTTATGCTAATGTGCGCCGTCATCTTGTAAAGTATCTTTGTTTGGAATATTCGGGGGTTTGTTTCGTGTGCTTGCTTGCTCATCAACTATGAATACCACCTTTGCTAACTACAGTTTCAACCTAGTTAGGGATTAAATTTGACATTTGCTGCGGTTCAGAATGTTGTGTTAGGGAAAAATTGGGAAAATAGAGATGACTAATGACTATATTTAGACTTTAAATTTGAGTGATGCGAGTACTAATTATGAAATTGAAAAGAGAAAGTAAAAATGGAGGAGTGTAGAATGATTATTGAATTTTGGTGTGAAAATCATATTGCTGAGTTGGACTAGGAATTTGGTCACATCAAACAGCATATTACCGTGAAAATACTTGAATTAATCCGTGAAAATACTTACACTTATTTGTATTTTCAGTCGTGGCAGTAGGCAGCCTTGTGTTTAAGTATTGGGAAGCTAAATTTGGGTGATATGTGGTCCCGTGACTCTGGAAATATGTGCCAATCATGCATTCTTGATGTGATGAGTTATCTACAGTCCTTCACTTAGTTATTCGCCCTTGTCATGCTTATGTGTTTTTTGATATAGTTGGTCCTTTGTATATCACCCCTTCTCCAAATTTCAAAATGCAATCATCATTAAGAATTCCACAGGTGGAATAGCACAAATATAACTATACCTAATAAAAATGTGATTTTGTTAATTCTTACACCTTCTTTAATAGCTATATTCGGGCTTTTAGCTGGAGAATATCCAGCAATAGTTTCCAAAACCTGAGTTGGTCCTTTGTATACCACCTTTTAATATTCTTCGGGGCTAGTTGATGCAGATATGACACCTTTAACTTTTTAATCCTTTAAATATGATCAAGCTTAACGTTTTTGGTCTCCATTAACAACTGTCAGAGGTGATTGGACTTCCCATGTGGATTACATGACTGCCCATTGAGAAATGAAACAAATCTAGGCCAACACAATGAGGGGGAATCTTTTTGTTTCTACAATTAGGAGCGAAATCAATGCTTTATTGGCACTAAGCTTTATCTATCTCTCCCTCTTTCACTTATTATGAAATCTGCAGGATTGTCAAAAGGGATTGATGTAAAAAAACTAAAGTACCTATTAAAGAAGTTGGCAAGAAGCAAGAGTAATTGATCATCTTCAGTTATTTCGCGTGTGTTCTATTTTTTTCTGTTCTTCTTTTTTGGCATTGTGGCTAACTGGGGCAGGAAGAGCAGATAATGCTGTTTCTTTTATTTGTTTTGTAGGTGGTGCTCATTCCATATCTTTATTATATTCCAATTATACATTCGAAATCATTGCAAGACTTAGAAAACATATTACTAACTGTTTTAAGGTATAGCCTGCCTATTGGATTCGTTGTATTATCCCCTACTGTCTAATGATAAGCTTGTTATGGGTGGATCCAATATCTTAGGCTTCTTTTTTCAGATTTAGTCCATCATAATGTTCATAGCCAGCTTTTTCAAAAGTATTATTCATAGCCAGTTAGGGGGTATGCAGGTAGACAGTAGACTACTCTACAAGTGGATTGTAACAAAGTTATCTGATTTTAGAAGCATGATGGAGCAAACTGGCACTGACAAGGAGCCAATAGCTTTTTGGAATACGAATGGGTTAACTCTTAAGGAGGTAAGCCAATAGGCAGTAATAGTGGAGCTGCAAGAGTACTAAATGCACATGCGCTCCTGCAAATAAAATAACTGGGATCTATTTTGAGGGTTGGTTATTTTGATAATAACAGTTGCAAGTTACATGAAAGTTGTGCGGCGACGTAGCCAAACAGATGATGTAGTAGTGGGCAGTGAAGCTTCTATGCAAACTGAGTAAATTTGATAAATGTGCAGCTCTTTTGGCTACGAGGAGTTAAATAAATCTGATTATAGAGATTTGTAATATGAATATCCTTACGCTTTGCAGAGAGAACTCAAGCTTAAAAAACTCGTCTTCACCGTCAAGTATCGAACCGGAATAGGATCTCAGATTGACATCGTGCTAAACTGATTTTCCATAATAGTGGAATTCTAGTGTGGGTGGAATACTATTGACCATTACGAGTAATAGTGAAGCCAAAATGCATTAATTCTACCTGTTGTGAGAGGAATACTATTGACCATTACGAGTGATAATGAAGCCAAAATGCAATAATTCTACCCGTTGTGAGAGGCATCTTTCACTTTGTTATTGAAGGGTTCTTTCTTTCCTTTGTCTTATGTGCTATCATGTAGGGCGTGGCCTAGTGGTAATTAAAGTGGGTTGAGAATCATGAGGTCTCAGGTTCAAATCCCAGCAGAGACAAAAATATTAGGTGATTTCTTCCCATCAATCCTAACCTTGGTGGACCCATGAAATTAGTCGAGGTGTGCGAAAGTTGGCCTACACACCAAGGTTATAAAAAAATTATGTTCTTCAATTTTTTTGTTAAAACTGGTAAGTGTGAATTATGTTTTTCAATTGGGAGTGATGGTTGAGTGGACTAAGCGACGGTATTGCTATTCTGTTATACGAGTTAATCATACCGAGGGTTCGAATCCTTCTCCTTCCGTTGATGACTTGTTAACTCATTGTTCTGTCATCCAGCATGCTTCTAAGTGATTTCATACCTTACTACTCCCCCTTTGCCACGCTTCTAACCTCCTTTACCTTATGTCTTTAGTCTGCTTTATATGATCCTTTCACTCTTGGAAAGTGAGCGAAGTATTTCAAGTGATTATATGGAAGGTTCAAAGAAAAATTATTTTACTTTAAAAGAATGTTCAAGTGCTTATGTTATGCAAAGTAAATTATAGGATTAAGAAAACTTTCTATAACAATATTGACTTCACTCATTAGATTGCAATTTGTACATCAGACAACCAACTATAAGTGTTGGGGTTGCACGACTCATGCTTTGTGTTGCCTTTTTGAATCTACAATCTACATATGTAATTGCACCACATACAACAAACAAGCAAATCAACTTCTCGTTAAGTATCTGTCCATTTTGGGCTTTCACTGCCTTATGCTTTCCTTGAACTTTGCCAACTTTTCTTCCATTACTATCTATTTGGAAACATAACCTACCAGCTGCAGTTCAGTTCTTGCTCTTCAGATACACGGACTGTCACTTGCTCAATTTTGATAATCTGACCAGAAAATGCCACTAGACCAAAAAAGGAAAAAATAAATTTGCCCTCTCAATTTGTTATCCCTAGAAAGTCTCGCCATGAATTTGTATTGTAGCTCTTTGTCTTATCCTTTGTGTTGAAGCTCCCCTCCCTCTTCCCCATTGTGTAAGTAGTATTGTGTGAAATTCGTGGCTTTGCATTGTTGAATATTAGAGTGGTAGCTCTATGTACATTCTCCTTGCATTAAGCAACTCTTTTAAGGTTTTAACTCTGGGGAAAACTCTTTTAAGGTTTTAGTCTGCTTTATATGATCCTTTCACTCTTGGAAAGTGAGCGAAGTATTTCAAGTGATTATATGGAAGGTTCAAAGAAAAAATATTTTACTTTAAAAGAATGTTCAAGTGCTTATGTTATGCAAAGTAAATTATACGATTAAGAAAACTTTCTATAACAATATTAACTTCACTCATTAGATTGCACTTTGTACATCAGACAACCAACTATAAGTGTTCGGGATTGCACGACTCATGCTTTTTGTTGCCGTTTTGAATCCACAATCTACATATGTAATTGCACCACATACAACAAACGAGCAAATCAACTTCTCGTTAGGTATCTGTCCGTTTTGGGCTTTCACTGCCTTATGCTTTCCTTGAACTTTGCCAACTTTTCTTCCATTACTATCTATTTGGGAACATAACCTACCAGCTGCAGTTCAGTTTTTGCTCTTCAGATACACGGACTGTCACTTGCTCAATTTTGATAATTTGACCAAAAAATGCCACTAGACCAAAAATGGAAAAAAAAATTGCCCTCTCAATTTGTTATCCCTAGCAAGTCTCTCCATGAATTTGTATTGTAGCTCTTTGTCTTATTCTTTTTGTTGAAGCTCCCCTCCCTCTTCCCCATTGTGTTAGTAGTATTGTGTGAAATTCGTGGCTTTGCATTGTTGAATATTAGAGTGGTAGCTCTATGTACGTTCGCCTTGCATTAAGCAACTCTTTTAAGGTTTTAACTCTAGGGAAAACTGGTTAATAATGCGCAATTACTTTTTCCCTCTTAATGGGCGGGTCAAATGGTCAGCAAGTGGAAGATTCATCTTGCTTTGACATCCCTTTTAGGTGGAGAAGGTGTAAGATGTGGTTATGCATTTTTTTTTTATGAGTGTGTTAGATTTGTTCATACTTGGGGGTCATTTGGTTGGGAAACAAGTTATCCCGGAATAAATTATCCCGGGTTTAGTTATCACGGGATTGTTATTCCACCCTCGATGAAGGATAAGGAATAAATAGTCCCAGAATTAATTTTTGGATGGTTTATCCCACGTTTGGTTGAGAAATTATCCTGGGATAACTTACCTGGAATTAGTTATCTCGAAATTATAGTGTTATTTTGATCCCACATTGAGGGTGGGATAATAATCCCGGGATAACTAAACCCGAAATTATTTTTTTTGAGATATTATCCCAAGGATAAACCCATCCAAAAATTAATCCCGGGACTATTTATCCCTTATCCATCATTGAGGGGGTGTTAACAATCTCGGGATAACTAAACTCGGGATAATTTATATGGGAATTACTTGTTTCCCAACCAAACGACCCCTTAATGGATTAAATATACTACAACAACAACATATCTAGTATAATTCCACCGGTGGAGTTTGGGGAGGGTAGAGTCTACGTAGACCTTACCCCTGCCTCTAGATTGTAGAGAGGTATTTCTGAAAGACCCTCGGCTCAAGTAGCTTAATAAAGAACATACGGAAGTAAAGAAGACATAATAAATAATAGAGGAAGCATTAGTGAACATTAACAACAACAAAAAAGAAATGCCATAACCAAAGCACAAGAAACAATCGGTAATAACAGAGATTGAAGGACAAGAAACTACGAGAATACTTCTAATACTACTGGTATTAAAGGAGAAACAAGTACAATGCACCAAACTACCACCAAGCCTATCCCGCAGGAAAAGCGAGACAATGCTCAACTACCTACTAATCTTTACTCTAATTTGCAATCTCTGTATCCTCATATCAAGGGCCATGTCCTCGGTAAGCTGAAGATATGCGATATCTTGTCTAATCACCTCTCCCCAACATTTTTTCGTTCTAACTCTACCTCTTCTTAACCAACCAGTGTCAATCTCTCACATCTCTTCATTGGGGCCTCTGCACATCTCTTATTCACATGTCTGAACCATCTCAGTTTCGTTTTCCTCATCTTGTCCACCACGAAGGCCACTACCACCTTATTCCGGTTATCTTCATTCCTAATCTTATCTCTCCTATTATACCCATATATCCACCTCAAGTCCTCAACTTCCTCATTTCCGCTACTCTCATCTTATGAACACGAGAGTTCTTAACTGGCCAACACTCCGCGCCATACAACATAGTCGGCCTGACTATCACTCTATAGAACTTTCCTTTAAGTTTTAGTTGTACATTCTTATCACACAGGACTCCAGAGGCGAGCCTCCATTTCGTCCATCCCACACCTATTCAATGTGTGACATCATCGTCGATCTCCCCATTTCCTTGGATTAAAGACCAAACATACTTGAACCTTCCTTTCTTGGGATGACCAGCATATCAAGCTCCACTTCCACACCAACCTCATGCATTACATCACTGAATTTGCACTCCAAATATTCAGTTTTGGTCCTGCTCAACTTGACCGTTTAGACTCCAGGATTTTTCTCCAAACCTCCAGCCTAGAACTCCTCCGCTAGTCTCGTCACCTCGTCAATCAATACTATATAATCTACAAATAGCATACACTACGGTACCTCACTTTGGATATTACGCATCAATTCATCTATCACCAAGGCAAATAGAAAGGGACTCAAAGCTGACCCCTGGTTCAACTCCATCAAAATTGGAAACTGTTCTTAATCTCCTTCCACTATTCTCGTACGAGTCTTGGATCCATCGTACATGTCCTTAAATATGTTAACAAATTATACAAAGGATTAACTTATATTTAGGGTGACAGTTAATGGACCCAATGTGTCAAAAATCTCCTGCTTATGGCATAGGAACTAGTAAAAATTGATGTGGAAACTTGAAACTGACCTAATTGCCTTTAATTTCTGAACGAGGAGAGGATAAATTTTGTTCTAATATTTCTGACTTAAAGTCCTCTCATGTAAATAAGATAGACCACCTAGTGTTTGTCTAGTTGAACATTGATCATGGACTGGGCTGAAGATGCTTTACCTTGTCCAAACGGGAATCACGTCCTCTTTAGTTTTCCTTGCTGATCAACTATTATTATGACAATGCACAATGTTTTGGGCTATATTTCCTTTGCTAATAGTTCAGGAAGCATGGAACTCAGTCTACCAAACTATTCTGTCACTAGATGTTAACTTTTTTGCCCTTTTGGGTGGCTAAAAACTCGATTAAGTTTTCAATATATAATTGATGACTTTTTAAATTGACTCCTGCCCCACCCAATGTTCTGTTCATTCACAGTCTATTGATGCAGCATCCGGTCTATCCCTCAAGATTTCATTTGTATAATATGGGGAACCCATATGTGGTCCAAGGGCACTGTTGCATAAGTGAGTATGTTTGCTTTAGTGGTCTTCTTATATTCCTTTGACAAATGTTTAGATGAAATATGAATAATCAATTGACAAACATCAATCTCCCTCATACCTGAATACATCGTTAACTTCCATCTTCCGTGAATGTATTCTTTTCTTTAGATGCCTTTTCTTTGTTGTTTCATAGTGAAAATTCTGAGCTCTTATGTATCTGTATTTTTCTTGATACAGGGTGTTTATTATTATTTCTACCAAATATTGAGGAATAGAGCAGAAACTGGTGCACTTGAACGAAAGAAGAACGGAATTGGTGATGGATCAGTCGGAATGTTCTCATCACTTCTGGTGGCTGCTTTATCTGGGTAATTTTCTTGTTCTGTTGGATACTAGTTTTTCATGTCTCCTTTTGGTTGCTTGGTAAATTTGTTGTATTGACTGTGCAGGTATCAATGGCATTCTGCCGCAATAAACTTGGGTTCTTGTTGAATTATATTTGTACCTTATAAAAAAACTTGGATTCCTGTCTTTATGGCATAATAATATTTTTAATTCAAAAATTCAGTTGGCATTCTTCTATGCATAATATTGATATTCTTGTTTTATCTAGCCAAAACTTGTAAAGCACCGACGAATAAATTTATCTGGTTAAAATGCCTTTTAAAATATTGTACTTTTTTTTGTTAATCACGAGTATTTTGACTTTTCTTTGTTATAGGTGTGTTAACGTGCTGCTGACCAATCCCATATGGGTAGTTGTTACACGCATGCAGGTAAATACTCTGGGGTTCTCCTTTACCCTCCTATGAGAAAGGTTATGAACTTGGTGTATTTATTTAATGTCTTGGTGAGCTTAGCACAGAAACAAGTTTATTGATGTGGTTTGGTCTTTGATTCTTCGTCCTTTATGTTGTGGAATAATACCTTTTTCTTTTAAGATTTGTTCCAACCAGTTTCAATACTCTCATCTATGAGCTTTTACTCTAACTCATCTCGTGGGGAATTGTTGGAAGTGCAATCCGGATATAGAGCTATAATATATTTCTTCTGGAGTGACTAGAAGTCTTTAACTGCTTAAAATGAAGGTTTGTGGGGTAAGATAAATGATCTCTATTTAGAACTTTTTTTGACCAGAATATGTTGAGCGGCGTATTGAAGCAAGGAAAGAAGAAGTACAAAGATGTTATTGTTTTCGTGAGCAGAAGGGGATTCACTTAAAGATAGTAAACTGAAATCACCAGAAATAGAGGATTGCAACATGTGTTGCCATTTATAGGTCAAGAATGACAACAATGTTGCTTACTCTCTACGAGATGATATTTAGAAGGGTAGTTAGAAGTTCAGTTTTCAGCAGGAATATGCAGAGTATGCTGATCTTGGCGATGGATTTCTTCTAGGACTCATTAATTCAATGTCGAATAAATATGTCAGTGAAATATTAAAGGGTGCCTATGAATTAGCAACCTTTACAGTAGCCTGGCTGGTAATCATGGATTGAAAAAGAGTGGAGAATGTGCAGAGCTTGCAGGAGTCACTTAAGCAAATCCTTCTGTAGTTTCTACATAAATATGCTTCTGTTTTGAGGAGACCAGAGCGTCATGATTGATTCTGAAGCATTAATGAGGTTTCTTCATGTTAATATCAAATAGGTTTGTGAAATTGAGGTCAAATTTTCATCTTACAAAGTGGAACTATTGCAAGTACAGTACTGTTTATGAATGTATAAACAAACCAAAGTCCTATAAGCTATGCGGATATATGTCTTTGTTTAGGGAAACAAACATCAGATGGATATCTTGAGAATTAGAAGAATCATATGCAAAATAAATACAGACAAATCGACTATTGGCCTAGATAGAGCAGATCGGATAAAGAGGATTTATCGGTGACTCCAATTAGTTTGAGATTGCAACATTGTTGTTGTGTTGTTGTTGGAAAGCTGCAGTTTCAACTTTAATGCTTTAAGTCATTTGTCTAAGAAACATAGAATTACAAGATCTGTATGGTTAGTCACCTACTCGTATTAATTACCATGCCAACCTTGCTATTCAAATTGTATGCTTTGACCAAAAATGGGGAAATTCCTTTGCTCGTTCGCTGTAGGTGTTGAGATAAATAGTTGGTGTTGCAATTATAGTACTGTTGTCATATTTGTTATACAATTGTCGGGGTTGGATATCTGTCATTTGTAATGGTTTACATTGGTCCATGATTGATTGTGTTGTTGAATATTGTGAGCTGAAGGAAAGTGCTGCTTTGGATTCAGTTACCGACATTTTTGTGTGCATTTGCTGCTTCCAAAGATGGAACAATGTCAGTTAGGAAGCTGTCGTGTGTTGATCATAAGTAGAAGCATTTATCTGAGTAAGGGATGGTGTAGTATTTTGTTTAAAACTATTACTTTGATGTCAAAATGCTTTGCTAGATGTATTACTCATTGCCTTGGTTTGATGTTAAAATGCTTTGGTTCAAATGTATTATTTACTAATTGACTACATTCTGGTTTTCTTCATGAAAAATTTCTCCCTAACATAATGTCGAATACTTGATTTTCTTATGTGTATTTCTCACAACTATTGTGCAGACTCATACAAGAAAGGATAAAGATAACCATACAAAACTTGTAGCATCACAGGATGAAATCTCTGTTGTGGTTGAACCTCCTCCCTATGGGACCAGCGACGCAGTATGTACTGATTTTGCCTATTAAAAGATGTGATGCATTCAAATTTAATTTGCATACTTTGGGTCTAGGAACATTAGATTTGTATACTAAATCTAGTTGGACTTTAGAGTAACCCTGAGCATTTTACTTCTCAGTATCTGTTCTCTAGATGAAAGCTGATGCATGGATCCAACATATATCTTTTTAAAGATTTTTTTTCTTTTTTATTTCTTTAATGTTTTAACTGGCACTATGGATCAGTTGACACTTTGATGCTTGATTTTTTTTCGTAACTAAATAATTGGAACATATTATCGTTGTGGGAAATGATGGTTTCTGAAAGATTCACAATTTTTTTAGTTTTTGTAAAATCAGAAACAGAAATGACTCTTTGGCTATTGGATGTATGTGAGAACCTATGGTGGTACTCACCTTGGTCCTCTCTGATAAAGTATACGACATAAAGGCTATGCCGGTCAAACCTAAGTTGCTCAGGCTCTGGTGCGGGTGTTCGATATGTGTGCGGATCTAGAGGTCGAAGCCTTCGTGATGTAAATTTTAAGATTCAGGGATTCAGTTAAAATATTCAAATATTTAAAAGTTAGAGTTATAAAACCTAAATTATGAGATATTGTGTGGAAAACTTGAGGAGAAAATATTGATCAAGTGGAAAATCCTGGAAGGAGATAAAAGCAAAAGGAGTGACATAAAAATTTTAATATACAAGGTATTCCGTTTTCCTCAATCACCTTACCTTTTGTTTTGATTATAGAAATCATTGAATTTGTCCAGAATTTCTTGGTCGATTTTGGTCAAAATACCAAATCAGTTGACCAGATCGGGCATGGATCCCACACCCACATCGTGTCGACATGAGTACGGCACCAAAAGTGAAGAGTCCGAGCAACTTAGGGTCAAACAAAAGCATACACTTCTCTTTTTACAATTGAGAATCCTCGAGAGCTAGTGGTGCACGATTCGAGGTTTGATGGATAATTTGTCCACCCCTATACTCTTCTCCACTTAAATGCCAGACTTTTGTCTATGGCAGGATTCAAACCCATGACGCGTGTCTTACCCATACATCACGCACTGCGCTCTTACCACTGGACTACAACCTGGGACAGAAGCATAAACTTTTTCCCCAAGCCTTTTTTTCCTTGATAAGTAATTAACTTTTTTGGCCATGTTTCACAGTCATGGTATAAACTGTGCAGCCTATACCTGTAATTTTCTAATAGGTAACACTTGTATCATTCAGATTCAAGAAGTCTATGGTGAAGCTGGAATTTCGGGTTTCTGGAATGGTGTTTTCCCAACATTATTCATGGTATGTGAGAACTTACGCTAATAAGTAGAACATACTAAATAATGGTTCCTGATCCTTCTCATTGCTAAATACAGGTAAGCAATCCTTCCATACAATTTATGCTATATGAAACCTTGCTGAAGAAGATTAGAAAACGACGTGCCTCTAGCAACAAAGGCGCCAATGATGTCACTGCTTTGGAGGTAAACCTTTGTCCATTTCTCTTGTTCCTCTATCTGCTCTAGACTTGTCTTATCATTTTAGAAATTTTAGCTTTTGACGTGTCAACTATTCCAGCTCACGTGTTTTGTATTTTTGCTAGATATTTCTACTTGGAGCTGTGGCAAAACTTGGAGCTACAGTTGTAACATATCCTCTTCTGGTTATCAAGGTATATGAATGTTCTGTATGGAGAAAGTTCGTTTCTTGTTACCCTTTTCATCAAAATTTCTCATCTTTTATATTGATGTGGCAAATAGTTGATGCAAGTAGCCCCCTAAAAGTTGACTCATATATTCATCTTCATCTGCCGATTTTCTGCACTCTATTTCATCTTTTGGTTAATTTAGACAACCTACTGTAGAACAACAAGCCTATTGGTGCGTGGATAAATTTTTCTTTTACCTTCAAATTTTGTTCAGTGCATCCTTTTCAGTTTCAGTTTTATTTGGCCCCATTAGTAATTTCAGCCATCATAATTTGAAAATGTTTTATTATTGGTTTTAGTTGTATGGACTTCAACAGAACATTATACACCATTTAGTACCACATTCCCAGTTTTAACTTTTTTTGCTACTGCTGATTGGAACAGTTGAAACGCATGTGGCTGCAATCGGGTCCAATTAAGTTCTGTCCATGCAGAGTTTGGACCACTATCCAACAATTGAGTTTTTCTTCATAATAGTGTTTTTCTATCTTGCAGTCAAGACTCCAGGCAAAGCAGGATATTGGTGCGGATAAAAGACATCAATATAAAGGTCAGTGGACTTGAGTTACTCCTATACTAGGCATCATTTTAAAGGTTAGCATACTTTTAGTTTCTACATTTTAGACATTGTTGAGATGAGACTGCTAATTGCAGTAATTCTGTTTGTAGCAATATGTTAACTTACATTCATAATAAAATGAAACAAAATGTAACCTGCAATCGCTTGGGAATTTGGGCTATCTTAACTGAAACTCTTAATGAGACATTAGATTTCCCGTGTCAACTTTTGGGGCCTTTTTTCGGAAAAAATAGAACGCAAGTAGTAAAAAGTTGCTCTGCATGCAATTTAGGTACACTTGATGCTATGATGAAGATTATACGCTACGAAGGGTTTCATGGATTTTACAAGGGAATGGGCACGAAAATTGTACAAAGTGTTCTTGTTGCTGCTATTCTTTTCACGGTCAAGGAGGAACTCGTCAGGGGTGCTAGACGGTTATTAACAGGGCGTGCTGCTATTTCTTCTACCAGATGAAAACCTCATTAGAAGTTGGATTTCCCCCATTTATGTCTAAGCAAGGTGCAGCTCAGTCAGAAGTGCGCCCACAAAATATATGCCTTCAAAACTAGGATGGATCTCACTAGGTATACATTTTCTTTTGATAGTGTTAGGTGTCTAAATCAGCTTACGGGCACCTCCATTATCCTACCGGGTATCTGCTACCTTCACTAGTACAAAAACCAGGGTAGTAACATGACACAAATCCAATTGAAGAATAGTAATAATTGCTCCATTATTTTGTTTGTTGTATTTCATACAGAATGGTAATATCTCAGTTCTTGACCAATAAATCCATCTTGACCAATAACCATTATTTGGTCATGATGCACTACTAGTTAACGCTATCTATCTTCCTTCTGGACAAAAGGTGAACTGTGGTTTGTATTTAATACTGTTTCAAAATTGTTTAGACAATGGGAACGTGTTATTTGTTAGTCTATTGGTGAATCGATTTCCTTTACAGCTTGTTTTGATGGTTCTTTCCCCAGGATTCGTAATGTAACATACTGTAATACAATGTTCAGATAGATTGTATTGTCGATTCCTTTACAGCTTGTTTGATGGTTCTTTCCTTAGGGTTCGGTAATGTAAGGTATTGTTTACAATGTTTGGATAGATTGTATTGTTTGTTGTCCTTTAAAAATAATTTTATTGTTTGATTTATTGTGTTTATCATGTATAATAATATTTTTTTATTAAAATATTTTAATTATTATAAATATTATATTTATCAACAATTTATATAAAAATAATGTTAGACAATTTTATTTTTCTAATTTATGATGATTATGACTTGTATTTTAAGTTGCTAAAATTCAGGCAACTCCTAATGAAATCAATCAATCAAAAGAAAAAAGGCAAACCAAAATTAGAAAAAAAATTCTAGCACAAAAAAGATGAGAGTTTTATAAATAATTATAGTTTAAAGTGTAGTTATAAAACATAACGATATTTACAAAATACGGTTATATTTATTAAATACCGTATCAACCAAAGAGCTATATTCGAATATCAGTATAAGGGCATACTCTATCAGTTGAAAATCACGCAAAAGATTGAATAATTAAATATCACATAAAAGAATTGTATCGATTAAAATCACACAAGAACTGTATTCTGCTGGATAGCTACTTTTCATAAATATGTTTCATAATTTTTTTAAATTATACCTATATTTAATAAATACAATATAAATATTTATCTCATTGCGACTTGTCAACAACGACAACAACCCAATGTGATCCCCTGCTAAGTGGGTTTAAGGAGTGTAGACTCTTACCATAGATATAGAGACAAGTTGCTTTCGATGCGCCATCGATTCCCGAGAAAAAAGTCCAAAAACAACAACCAAGAAACAATACAAACTACATAACAACAATACAGTAATCGAACAATTAGTAATTATAATAATGTGTAAATCAATGACCAAGGAACTACAAGAGCAATACTAGGTCTATTAGTGGGAACGAAAAAGTAGTGCAACACAATCGCTATCTACTAATTTTCGTCCTGCCGTGTCCTTCACACTTTCCTATCTAAAGTCAAGTCCTCGCAGCCGCACCGTGGTCATATCTTGTCTAATCACTTTCCTCAATGCTTTCTGGCCTATCTCCGCCTTGAAACCATCCATAGCTAACCTTCACATTCCTCGCACCGCGCACTCGCATCTCCTTTTCGTACGCCCGAACCACTTATTCTCTCGGCCACATCTTTTCCTTCACCTACTACTCCTACCTTGGCTAATATCGTCATTTTTAATCCCCTCTCTCTCCTAGTATGCCCACACATCCATTCGTAACATTCTCATTTCTCGCAACTCATCTTTCCAACATGGTTTCTTTAACGCCAACACTCCACCCCATATAACATAGCCGCAACCGCCATTCTCGTAGAACTTACCTTTAAGTTTTGTTGGCACCTTCTTATCATACATAAGACTCTGGAGTAAGCCTACCATCCAACCTACATCAATACGGTGAGCAATAAATTTATTAATCTTCATTTCGAATAATAGGATTCAAGGTACTTGAAACTTTCTCTTTGAATAATCCGTGTACTCAACATCACCTCAGCATCATCCTCATGCTTCACGAACATTAATAATTGCGTAATTTTCTAAAGAAAAGAATAACGCAGTTGAAAATTGATAAAATGGACAGAATAAAAAAAGATAGCTGTTAAGTAGAATTAATAGGGTAAAGAGAACAGTAGAAGTATGGAATAGGCATGATGAGAGAATACTAAATAACGTAATGATACTATTATACTAAATCGATTCTTACGTAAAATAAATTTTTAAAAATTGTTACATAATAGATTAAATAATATTAATTACAAAATTTAAATAATAATTAAAATAAATATTATGTTTAAAAAATAATAATATTTTAATTATATTAATATAACTTAAAGTTCAGTATTTTCAATTTTAAAATATTTCATGAGATTATCCTATTATATGTTTTATAATGATTTATTTAGTTCCATGATTAAGTTACCCATCATTTTTTTAATGGTACAACATTATGAATCGTAAAAAATTTATTTTATCCCATCTTATATGAGATAACTTATTATCTCATCATTTATATTGAAATAATAAAATAAAATAATTTTAAAATTAAATAATACATATTATTATAAATTTTAACACATAAAAAATTTTATATGATATTTGGGATTATTATCTTAAATCCTTCCCATCAATCCCTAATAGAATGAATTAACAATAACTCAAAATAAGCTTTCCTCTTGCTTTCTTTGAATCAAAAATAAAAAATAAAAATACTATTTATTATGAAATTGAGGGAGTAACTTATAAAACCATTTCTCAAAGACATTTTGAAATGTCAATAGACTAATAGTCATGTATAACTAACTGTATATTATAGCAATATATAATTTAATATTTTTAAAAAAAATCTTATAGATTTAAATTTGAAGGGATTTAAATATGCTGAATTTTGATTTTGTTAATTTAATTTTTTGTGTAAAATATTTCAAATTACAAATTACAAATTACATAATGCTCTCACTATCGTTTGTTATTACCTTATATTAAGAGTGTGTTTGGTATGAACAAAATATTTTTTAAGAATTTTAAAATAAAATATTGAAACTTACTAATTTTCAATTTTATAAATTTCTCTAAGATTTTGCATAATAATTCTTAAAAATATTTATATATAATTTGGGAGAATATTATAAATGCAAGGGAGGAAGAGCTGAGGAATGGGGGTTGCGAGGTGGTGGAAGTGAAGATGAGGTTGGTGAAGAGTCAAGACGATATAATCACGTGAAATATCATTTTTGAAACTTTTTTTCTTTTCACTAAAAAAAATCTTCTTAAAATTTTAGCAAATTTATTTCCAAGAGAAAGTATTTTTTAAAAAAAATTGAACCAGTAACGTAAGAAATGATCATACCAGACATCCTAAGGGGTCGCTTGCTAGGAAAATAATTTATCGTGGGAATACTAATTTAAATTTAGTTATCCTGAGATTATTATCTCACCTTCGATAAAAAATAAGAAATAAATATAGATTTTCTCATATTTAATTGAGATAAAATTTCAAAAATAATATCCCAAAATTGGCCATATCAAAAATTAGAATGGTTATTTTTATCCCACCACAGGTGCAAGTATAATAATCTCAAAATAATTAAACTCGAAATTAGTTATCCCGTTTTTTAACCAAACAACCCCAGGTTCATTCTAATCTCCAATTAATCAACGGTCTGATTATGATGTCGCGTGGAGCTGACGTGGCGCTATTTCAATTGTCACCGGCTTTGGCCCTCGTGGGTCCCACAGTAAACAACCGCCTATTAAAAGTCAGGCTTGGCGTAAGCACGCCATATCGCCCTGATTCCAAAATTAATCCCTAAATCACATTTCATTACCAGATTTGAAGTCCATAGCCTCTGTCGATCCTATTTATAAGAACTGCATGAATATCTTCTGTTACCTATTTGTAACAGTTCGACGGGTGGTTCGCGTGATTTTCTCATCAAAAACATATCTCTTTGAATTGTTTGATTTGCTTCGAAAAATTGTTCATAGATTTGAATCGGATTGTTGAGGAAGTGCTGATTTTCGAACGAATTTACATAAAAAACTCAATTCATTGAAATTTAAATGGTTCAATCAGAGAAACAACAATCTACCAACAATCTCGAGATCGATGAGGTAGAAAAATTCCAATCTCGGGGAGGAATCGGATTTGAAACAGTCCCTGGCTCGGACGATGCTTTGTACGACGACGTTTTATCGAGCGATATGTTCGCATCAGGAGAAACCAACCTTCTTCAGTGGTTTCTGGCTCTGGATTTGCAGGTCATGGGAGCTTGCCGAGCAGATGAAAGGCTAAAGCCTTTGTTGAAGCTGAATGTTTCTGGTTGGTGCTGCTGGAAGATCGATTGCTCGCTCATCTTAGCCAAGTACGTTGCAAATTCTTCCAATTTCATCTGTAATGAAGTTCAATTAAATCTATGACGGATTCGTTTTAGGTCATCGGGTTAATTTCGATTTTGATGTTTGTTGGATGCCTAATTTGTAATTGAGGTTCAATTGGTATATGAACTAAATCTGATTCTCTGACAGAACTTCGAGCCATCAGAAGTTGGAATGCTCGCCAGGTGCTTGTGCATTCCACTCGTTTCAATGCGCGTGGGGAAGATCAAGCAGTGGACGCTCTTGTGCCCAACTGCTACAAGGTAGTTTGCAGTGAACTTTACCTTTCACATGCATTATATTTGGTGGGGCTTGGCTCCAGCATATTTGATTGTGAATTGTAGTTCTTTGGACATTCTAATGAGTAACTGCTTTAACTTAAGTCAGCTCCTTCCTGATTGACTGGTAGACTTAGATTGTGTTTTTCATATCCTCCCTTCCTGATGCATTTATTTGCAGCTCGTATTTTTTGGGATTAGTTGTTCTGGTAGTCTTGTCTGTGGAAAGATAAGGTTGCTATATTGTTTAAAGCTAAGATTAACATCTTTATCGGTTTCAAAAGAATGAAAAAAAGATTAGCATCTTTATCAAGCATCGTGGTCTTAGCAATAATTCTAGCTCAGTGGCTTGCTCACAAACCCATATGGTCAGGATGCTGAAGACAATAGAATTTTGCAATTATTGTACTATAAGCAGTAGTGCAAAATGCTGCAACAAAGCAAGTTCACGTATCTTTTGCTAGTTCCATCGTGATGAAGAATACAATATGCATGACATTAGGACTTAGAAATTATCTAATATCCTGGTGGATTCATCCAGTACTATTCCATTTTCAGTAAACTCTAATGAGAACTTCTGTTTCTAGTACTTATCTAACTGCCCTTCCTATTCACAGGTAGGATTTATATATCTTTGGAAGTTCAATTACCACTGGTTCAGACTGAAAAGGCGCCTCATTTTAAATAGTGAATCAGAAGTGTTAGCTGTAAACCGAAGAAATAATTTGGGGTTACCATGTCATTTGCCTCCTTTGAAGTTTGCAAGGTGATAACTTCAACTTTTCACGTTGTGCCATTTTTGAAATAGTTAAACAGATTAGCCGAGATTCAAAACAAAGTATTAACTTTTTGATTGGTCTTGTAACAGGTGAATAGCATTTAGCATAACAAAATAGGGTTAATGCAAAAGATGATTACTTTAACAAACCCCCCAAAAAAAATGTTGTTAATGTACAGATGTAGCAGTATGAATGTTCATTAGTAGTTAGAATGGGGGCCAATGGATTCTGACATGCAGTAACAAGTACCTGAGGAGAGACTAGGTTGGGGTTAGGGTTCATTAGCAGTATTTGGTACTTCTGCCATATTTGAGTGTCCCACACAGTACCTAGTTATTTCTTGATGGGAAGGGAGAAAGCAGTGGGAAGTTTTTTCCTTTGACCATCTTGATTCTTGTTTATATTGCTTTAGTAAAGATGCTGGAGAATGGCTATTGCTCATTCAGCCCTTCTTTTCTTTGTTGCTTGTGACTGCTTCATATTTTGTACAGAACGTGGTACTTGGAATCCAGTGAAATTATTTGTTCCTTTATGTGATATGTCACATTAGGTAGTACTCAGAGAGTTTCTTTCCTGATCCCTAAACTTGTTTAGGGTTCAAAATTTGAGTGTATAGTACATGAATTGCAGACGATCATATCATCTCATGATCAGTACTGCTTTCTGGATACTATCATAACCTCTGTGTCTGATATGAGACTTTCAATGCTAGGAGGCATATTGACATGTGGAGGCACCGTAAAGCACCGTATGTTTTGTGCTTGTCAGTTTTGTCTGAATGGAGATGAGAAAATTAGTTGTTAATTTGGTAGTCCTCCGTATTAATTCCTTTGACTGGTAGAAGTGTGTTATCCTTGATGTATTAGTGAGTGTTGTTCTCTATCAATTACTCTTGTTGTGTCATTGCAGCATTGCTTCCTCTGATAATCTTGCTACCTATGGTACTTTTGTCAGTTTGCCTGAATGGAGATGGGAGAATAGGTTTTTAATTTGGTATTAGACAGCAAGTCCCACTAGACTGGCAGAAGTATGTTTGCACTGATCAATCAGAGCAGGTTATCACTTCAGCCATTGCTGTGTGGGCATTATTGCCATGTTCTATTATTCTCTTATTTTTCTCTTTGTGATTATTTCACCAAAGAAGTTGCAAGTTCTCTCTACTGTTTGATACTATGTAGCTCAATCCAGTATAACCTGTACATAACTCAGTTGGATCATGGCTAGAAGCTAGATGTTGTATTGTTTATTGATGGTGACAAATGTTCATGCTTCCATGAAAATATCTTTGACTTGTAGGTAAAAATTGGGCGTTTACTATTATGATCTCTGAATTAAGGAGAAGTCAAGGTAGTTTCATGCTCCTATATTACATGATTCATTGCCTCTGAATTATCTAGAAGTCTGATTGGTAACCCCTTGGTACTTATTTATCTATTAAATAAATGTGGGTTGATTGCCCTTTATCTGAACCATCCTAGAAGTTGCAACTCCTCAGTTTGTCATTTCTATCTTTCATGTTGTCTTGCCATTTCCTGTCCGTAGTTCAGTATTTACTTACATTGCCAGCTTCTGTTTAAATTTCTCCTTTTATTCTTTAATAACATCCTGTAAGAAAAGAGATTTCTAGTATTAAATTCCAATCGGCTTTTGTGTCTCTTTTACGCTCAATGATATATGTGAATGAAGGAGTGACTGGCTCTACCTCACCAAACCAAAATCTTCTTTCGGTGAGACTCTGTAATTGACTCTATAATAAATAAGTGTATCTCATATGTGTTTTAAGTGAACTTCTAGTTAACGAAAGGAAATTACTTGTATGTTACAGTAGCTCATCTCAATCAGCATTTATCTCAAAACCATCAGGTCCACCTCTAAATATATTATTTATGTTGGTAATGCTGTCTAATTCCATAGTTATGTCCTTGTTTTCATAGGCTAGCTTGTCCAGTAAGAATTCTTGTGAAAAGAAGGAAAGATGCATAAATTGAGACTGAGGGCTCGTTTAGCTGCCTTAATTTTCGTAATTTTGGAGAACTTTTTTTGGGAACTCATAATACCATTTCCTCAAAGGACATTAGATTTAGGATGCGTAAGGGATCAGCGTGAAGGTTTTAAGCCACCTATTTATATGTAATATACTTAGACAACCTAACTGCTCTTAAACATTACTTTTTTCCTTGTGTTGTTGCAACAGGGGAAACTTAAACCTTGCAATTCTGCCAACATCGGACTTGCGCATCTCATTCATTGGGGATGATGGCAGCACAGAGAGAGTTGGAACATTTTGCAGTGAATCTGATTGTTCTGCCATAGAGATTAAAGATATTGTGGCAGACGAGTCTGGCCGCTTCTTTCTTATATCCCTGATGGTGAGACTTTCTACTTTTGGTGTTCAGAGAAGTCTAAGCTCCTTGGAGATGAGTTGCGGAGAAAGGTATATGTTCTTATGTTTACTACTGTGATCAACTACTGAATGTTTGGTATATTATACTTGCATATGTAGATGGATAATGTCATTATTGATTTTGGTTGGCTTAGATGAGGGATTTGGTTAAGATGAACCCTCCTTGGCTGAATTAAGTGGAATCGATGAATCACGGATAGACTGTTTCGCCATTCATCTTCGAGCTTATCTCCACGGTTCAGCAGCCATAAATCCTCAATCAAGTTCCATGCTGTCAAGAGATCCTTCCATAGCTGGCTCTGTTGATTCTGCAGAACTTGGTGTTGATGCCCAGATATCAGCTGCATCTCAGAAACCTCTGCAGTCTGAGCACGTCAGCAGCCTAGGATCAAACGCCAGCCTGATGGATAGCCTTAGGTCCTATGTCTAATGCTTTTAAAGATAGCATGCTCACAAACTCATCATCAGTATGTGTTTCAGAGACAGCCAAGGAGCCATGGTGACTTCCAGATTGCAGGCACAAGTGTGCAATAGATGCGCCAGTTCAACTTTATGTTGCAGACGAAGATTGGAAAGAGAAATTGGCCCTTCAAATGTTTTGGAGCCACTCTTTGCTACCCCTCCTTTCCGAGGCTCTGCAGCTACTGTTCATTCTCTGGATTCAACAGTTCTCTCTCCTTATTACTGTTGGTGTCCTCCTGCTGTATCCACTCTGCAGTACTCAGTTGGAACTCCACATTTGCCTATTTTTTCCACAGACTCGTCAATACCACTACTTTCTTCAATATCACCTTCTGCTTGTTCATCTAGTATTTTGACACCAAAGTCGTTCCTTGTCACTGATGTTCTCTCTGATTGCCCACCCTTCTGCCCGAGCCATTGATCAGGTTGCCATTTACTCTGTACCCCGCAGCAAATACCTACCTTCACACCTTTAGTTGGCGATTCTATAGTCCACATTCCAGTTATTGACGTTGCTCTTCTGGCCAAGGTTACGCCCCTTTGGCCAGTGCAGGTCCTGCTATCTCTGGCAGTATTCCCGCCAGCTGCACCCAAATTTAGTGAATCCCTTGATTCCAGAAACAGAATCAGTGGCTGAGAAAAGTGCCAGGGAGACACTTCGGTTGCTCATAAGTAACTCCAACCAGCCCAGCCCACAGCTGATTGATCTACCGCTCCTGTGCTTTCTCGTAGTGGTGAAGAGACACGAAATATGCTGGCTACTGGAAGCAGAGGACTTTACTCTAGAACCATAGGTGTTGACACACCACCATAGCAAAATGATTTTGCAATTAAGAGTGTGGTTTCACTATCTGAAAAGCCTATTGGATGGGTCGATAAGAAGCAAATTAGTATTCAAGAGTTGTTTGTTCCAATGGAGAAACCAGGTAGTTCTGGTGAATCTTCACTGATGACAGGCTTATAGATTTTGAAGAGTAAAGAGATAATTGATAAACTGAGTTCTCGTGTTTACTTTTTTGTGTTTTTTCAAGTTGTGCTGCAAAAAGCTGTGAATATTTTCTCTGTAGCTTTGTATTGTTAACTGTAATTAATCCCACCGTCTCTCAATTCAATATAACCTTTTCTAGGGGTTATCTCATATTCGATGGATGTTCACCAATGAGGTGTGATATCTTTTTATGTGCTTTGTTGAGATACTACAACTTTCGTTAGATTTATAAAGGGGTATAGGACTTTCTATCACGAATTTCTCCTTTGGAGAAAATTAAGTAGTTGTCTCATTGGAATAAATTATTTATAGCTCCTTACACATTTACTTATATACCTTTTAATCAATTATAAAAAATAAATCATCTCGCATTTCTTTGTGGTATCATTATAGTATATTTATATACTAACGATGGGTAATTTCTTTACGAGTATACTCCTCAATTTTTACGATATTATAACAGCATATTCATATAAGGCCATCACATTATATCTATATACTGTCAAGGTATTCTTCATGATGCCATTATATTATATCTACATACTATTATGGTATTACTAATGACCACTTATGCAGAAAAAGTCTTCAATGTGAGAGTGAAACACGAATTGTAATTACTTAAAACCGATTGGACATTTCAGAAATGAATATATAAAAAAATTATAACATTATTAATTTTATTTTATTATCTATTTTGATATACTTTTTTCCTTCTATAATTAGCTTTAGTGACTTCTACTATTAGGTACTACACTTCTTTTCGAAATTAATTTGTTTTGGGCTTCAAATTTTTCTCTAAGATTTTTTATTCGAAAAAGGTCAAAATATTTCTCTACTTTTATTTATTAGTTAATTTTATCCCTATTTATACTATATTTACCAAATATATCCCTACAGTTATCAAAGTTTGCAAAAATGCCTCTCCATAGATGAAAACCCTCAAATTAAATTAAAAATACCAAATTTTCTAAATGTAACCCGTCCTCATTTAATCTGACCCGAAACCCACCTACCTCTAATCCCCTTACCCAAACACACCACCCCTTTTTCTCTTCTATTTTGGCTTCACAAACTAATAACCCAGTCTACACGAGGAGAAAACCATAACTGGCTATTACCTTAAATGACATCAATTTACATATACTGCCAGCAAAAAAAATATTAAGAGCTGGAAGGTCATCTATATCCGCACACAAGTATCCCTGCAGTTGTGAATCAGCAGCTGTCAATTATTCAGTACGGAGGAGCATTCCATAAAATTATGTTGTTCCCAAATATATTTAAAATCATTGAAAATGAGCCTAAAAATATGATCTTGCAGAAAAAAATATTAATTATTAAAAATGTCCATAAATAGAAAATATACTAAAAACAAATATTATTATGTGAAAAGTCATAAATAGAAGATCCGATGAGACATATAACAATTAGAGGCTCAAATCTGCAGCAGATCCATAAAACCTAATCAAAAAATCGAATAAACAGATTAAACACATTCTCAAAAAAGCAAATTAAGAAACAAGAGAAGAGAAAAAAGAAGAGGATTAGAGTAAGGTGAATTTTGGGTCGGGTTAAATGAGGGACAGTTTATATTTAGGAAATTGGATATTTTAATTTAATTTGGGGGTTTTCATTCATGAAGAGACATTTTTATATATTTTGATAACGATAAAGGTATATTTAACCCTATAATATAACCAGAAGCAAAATTAGCTAATAAATAAAAATAGAAAAATATTTTTAACCTTTTTTCTTTTTATATTATTTAAGATATCAATATTAAGATATCCAACAAGGAAAAAGAAAGGTTTTGGTCACAACACAAGGAACAAAAAGACAAACAGTTACCCTCTTATGTTTCTTTTCCCTGTTTCTTTTTTACTCGTTAATGTTTATTAATTAATTCATTATATATAGTCTCTGCTATTTTTTTAGAATACGATTCCTTCCAAATAATGGTCGAGTTTAATTAATTTTTTTAATTTTTTTAATTTTTTTAATTTTTTTAATTTTTTTAATTTTTTTAATTTTTTTAATTTTTTTAATTTTTTTAATTTTTTTAATTTTTTTAATTTTTTTACTTATATTATTATTTTCAAATTCAACTTGAATTTTGTCTTTTTTAATTTTTCAAAATTATTAAATTTGTTATATTTAAAAATTATAGTATAATTATTATCTTATTTATTGTTCCTCAAGTGATATGTCAAGTACCACAAGAAAGATACACAGAGGAAGTACTTAGTTCATCAAGCATTGAAGTTTTGTCCTTACCCATATGGATCGGTAGTAGAATGCATGGAGTTTCTCCGACCCAATCGCATCTCATCGAATATTTGGATCAACTCGTAAATAAATTTTGTAATATTAATTTTTATTTTAATTGTTAGGATACATTCAAGAAAAATTAATAAGGATGATAATTTGACTAATATAACCCTATTAACTTTTGAAAACAACAATAATAATTCTTTTCCACTTTTAGAACGGCTTTAAGTACTGACAGAATTAGAAAACATAATCAATATTCTAAATTTTAAACTAATAATTTTTTAAAATAATTATTTTAATATACTTAATAATTAAAATCTAAACGGGAGGAAAGTAAAAGTGCGTATATAATTTTTCCTTTTTCCATCAATATTTTATTTTGAGAGAATTTAGAATTGTCACATCTAATATATATAAGTGTCATTAATGCTATTTTATTTTTATTAAATATTAGAGGTGTCCGTACTATATATCTTAATCAGTGACTGGACATTCCATTTTGTTGCCCTCCTAATCTCACCCTTCCACCACACACAATACTCCTATGGATGACAAAAAATTTATAATGAAGAAAGACACCTTTGAATTATTATGTTTTTCAGAATTTTTTATTTAAATTATTATGTGCTTATTTTTTATCAGAATTATTAATATTTAATTTTTTAAAAAGATTAATTTTTAATTTTTAATTAAAATTTTGTTAAATTTGTTTTTGTTTTATAATATATTTTTGTTAATTCTCTAAATTTTTATTGATTTTAAATTTTTAATTTTTGTATTTTAATTAAATTACATGTTTTTTTTGTTTTTTTAATTTTTTCTTTTTATAATCTTCTTTTAAATTTTAAATTTTCGCAAGCAAGCCGTATTTTTAATTCAAAAGGAAGAAGAATAAGATTTTTGAGTCAAAAATAAGAGCCAGAAAGATTTTTGCACTTTCACAAAACGCAAAAGAGGATATTTATGAATTATTTCTCACAATTAAAGATATTTTTAACTCTTTTTACGTGAACACAGAGATATTTTGGTGGAATTAACTCAAATGGCCAAACACTCCTTAGTAGCATAAGTCCACATCAAACAATGCAAAAGGTAACAAAGCATTTTGGCTGTTTTCTTTTTTGTCTTTTCGTTCCTATTAATGTGGAAAAGAAAAAAAGTATACATTCAAAAATAAAAGGCAGTAATCTGGTCTCGATAACACTTAGAACACAAAAATTTGATACAAAAATCAAATTTCTTCAACATTACTCTAAAAATGTTCATCCTATATAATAAAACTCAATAATAACATAGTGTGCGTGTGCGCATAATATATATACAGATGTAGATATAATAATAACATATTCATTATAATTTCATAACTGAAAGCCTTGAAAGGGTGATGGGTATGCAATTTCACTCATAAACTATGATCGATTTGCAGTAACACATTCATATTTTACTAGGGACCTAGTAAATTTCATAGATAATTTTTTAAAATATTTTTTTGACATTTATCTGATGCAACACAAGTCAAAATTTAGTCATGGAAGAATATGGGTGATTCACGAGATTAAATTCCAAGAAATTCAATTAATTTTCAGAAAATTACGGCAAAGGACAGGGTTTCCATCTTTTCTCATTCGAAAAGCGTAAAGGAACGAAACGATCAAAACTTCTACGCCTTTTTTATCTTTTGATTATTGCATACAAATAAAATAATAAAATTTTGAATTGTTATACAACGCCGATAAATATAAAAAAAATACTTCATAAAAATCCCCAAAAAAATTATGCAAAATATGAATGTGTTACTGCAGATCTAACCATATATATATATATATATAATTTGTGAGTATTAAAAGTGAACTAATAATTGCTTTTGTGGTTTAAAGATGTTATTTCTAGATAGCTCCTTCACTAAGAAAAGGAAGCGAAAGGGGCCACCTTTTCCTATTGCAAATTGTCTTTGGACGTCATTTACAATATTTAAAGGTGCATTTGGTTTGAAAGGAATTTTTCAACTTATTTTTCTTGTATTTACTAATTATTTAAAAAATTTAATATATAATTTAGATAAATATTATGCGAATGAAATAGAATTAGAGTGGTGAGTTTAGTGGAAAGAGTGGCTATGGGGAGTGGGCAGTTGAAGGGGAGGAGACAATTCTAATTTTGAAATATATTACGAAATTGAATTAAAAAATATTTTTTTAAATGATAAAAAAAAGATAAATAAATTAAAATAAAGGAAGTAATATTCTAATTACTTTTATGCAATATCGCTATTTTTAATAAAATATAGTCTTGCTTTATAGTCTAATAATTTATATAGCTTCATTTTCAAGCTAAAAGAAAGCACGTAATTGATATATTACCAAATATGTAAGCTCATAATTTGCATCAAAATAGGTGGCGTATCATGGTTTACCAGAATGCAGTACTTTGATTGAAAAATAAAATAATATATATATATATATATAAAAGAAGTTTCAATTATAAACTTTAATTTCTTAATGTTAACATCTAAAGTATAGAAGAAGTAATAATTATATAATATATTTTTTCATAAATATAAAAATTTCATAGCCACATAAAATTATTAAACAATTTCACTCTCATACAATCTTATTAAATGAGCAAATTATAGTTCATAATATAAGGTATCGAAATATCTTAAGGTACCGCATTGATAAATCGCATATTTCCATGTTCTTTTTATAAATAAATGAAACTATTACAAACTTTTAAATGCGCATAATTTTATAAAGATTCACTAGTCAATAAGAATCATTATTCTTTAATATAAATTTTTCACATTTATACGAACAATCTCTTCATGCGAAGCATAAATTTTTTTATTATTATTTTTGTAAAATTACAAAAAGAAAAAATTAAAAAAACAAAAAAAACATGTAATTTAATTAAAATACAATATTTAATATTTAAAAATTTTGAGTTTATTAATTCATAATTTGAAATTCCAAATTATGCTTATGAAGAATTTAAAAATATAAAAACAGAAAAAAGAATATTAAGTTATAAAATTTCAAATATTAAAAAATTTAAAATTCATAATTTCAAATTATGACATAAAATTATATGTTTAAACATATACGAAACAAATTTAAATATACATTTCAGAACTCGCACTCTCAGCTCAATAATTACATCATCGAAATTCTACATCTTTCTCACTAAAATAAGCATTACATCCGTATATAAATATATATTCTTTATAATAATATCGTTTGTCTCAATATTTTTTAATTGCTATTATAATAAAATAATATTATAAAAATAAAATATTTTTTTTAATATAATTTTATATGTGTAATATAAATTATATAATAAAATATTATTATTAAAACTAATTATTACAAAGAGATCTAACTGCAATAATTAAGATCAATTGATTACATTAGCTTCTTAATTCATCAAAGAATCCAAATTAAATTTGCCAATTGTGAGACTAGAAGCATTCTGAAGCCCAAAGTAAGACCCACATATGCGGTTTTGCGTCATTTGCATTTTGGTCTTTGTGCTAATTTTTAATTTATGCTTTCTATAATAAATAATTTTATATTGGGTATAAATTTATATTTTGATATAATATTTCATAATTATATTAAGATATAATTTTAGTTTTTAAATTTAATTTTAATTAAATTACATGTTTTTTTTGTTTTTTTAATTTTTTCTTTTTTTAATTTTACATTTAAAAATTAAAATTAAAAATCAACTCATTTAAAGGACAAATATATAATTTTATGCATATAATTGCATAATAATCCTGCTTATTGGAATATTAGCAGTAAAGGAAATTCTCAACTCTCAAAGCCTCAGAAATCAAAGCAATCAAATAAAAATTATTTCCACAATATAAAGCAACCAACATAAAATGTCTGAGAATCATTGTCCAATAATGGTTAGAAGGGAAAAAAAATAACATATAGAATTGCATTTAGGGAAGTCAAATCTTTTATGTGTCTTTATTAATAATATCTAGTCTACGAGAACATAAATAAGCACATAATAATTGTGCTCTCTTTGTTATTATTATAAATAAAATAAATAAAGTTCACCGCCACAATGTAGGCAACAAAATCAAGTCTAGAGTTTGAATTTTGTAAATGGATAACCTTTAATAGAAGGCGTATTTTTTAAATGTATTGTATGTGGTACAAATATGATTTAGCTCTAAATTAATTTTGAATGTCAAATAAAGCAGACAATAAAAAGAGAGACTTTCACATGATTACTTAGGCGGAGAAAAAAATATTCATTATACTCATTTACAAAATTTGCTTCTTAGTAGAATTATGGAAGTGTTACAACACCACGTACCCACTAGTCTATGCAAATATGGAGAAGTCTCATATCTTCTTGGTCAGAGTAATCAAGCAACAACAAGCGTGAGATCATAGGAAGAATGTGTTTCTCACTGGTAAACTCGCCACCGAGATATTTGGGGGTTTCCATTATCATCAAAGAAATGGGGAAAATGGAGCATCATCAACGTAAAGATCACAAGAGGATCACACAAAGCCTACTCAGCAGCTTATCTTATGCAAGGTGTTACATAATAAATGTTGTATTATTTTCTATGTATACAACTTCGGGGTGTTGTCTTCATCTTTGCCACAAAGTATTTTAAGGTGGAGGTAGATAAAAATGTAGGGAATTTCTTTTCGAGGGTCAAGGGAAGAGGAGAATAGCTCTAGTTTCATGGGAAACAAAGGTGTGTATTCCAAAGTACAAATATGAGGGGTTGAATATCAAATGTCAGAGAAATGGAAATAATTGGCAAAATAGAAGAAGGATGTGTTGTGGGTGAAATGGGTGAATGAACTATATATGAAGCATGAAGATAATATATGGCTGCATACATCATCTCAAGATTCCAGTTGGTATTGGAAAAAGTCGAATTCGTTAAAAAATGATGGTACAAAGGGTATCAAAACAAGAGGTATGTGTGTTGTCTTCTTCCGGGAATTACTCAATGTCAAGTAGTTATGTTGTTATGTTGGGGAACCTTCACAGCTCTATAGGGCAATATCTGATATGGAACTCTATTTTTACTACCTAAGCATAGAGTAATATTTGGTTGGCATACTCAATTCAACACATGCGATGTATTGATTAAAATGAATGTAGTAGTGGAAAATGATAAATGTTGCCTATGTTCTGAGAGAAGTTGGTGAACACCAAATAATTTATTTTCAATGTTTGTGGTTTAATAAAGTGATGGGGTGTTTTGCTAGTTGGTTGGGTATTTCGCTCATTTTGAATGCTTAAATTGTGTAGAATGGGTTAAGAAGAAGGCAGACCGAAACAGGGAAAAGAAGTAGTTGCACTGGCCAGAGCAATTATTTACCATACATGAAAGCAAGAAATGGAGAATTTTCAGACAAAATGCAATGACTTCAAAATATGTTGCAATGCATTATGAAGGAATCAAGACAAGATTAGAAGGAATAGAAAATACAAGGAAAGCAAGAAAATGTAAGGATTGGATACAAATCATAGTAAATAGGTGTTAGACTAGTAAATTTTATAAGTTTTGAAATTTGACATTTACTTTTGTACTATCATTTGTTGGTTATATATTCACAAACATTAAAAAAAAAAATTTGCTTCTTAAAGTTATAATAATATAAATTTGTACAATAGGTAATCTTCGAAGTGTAAAATTCACATGATTACATCCTAATGTATACAATAATAAAAATGAATGATCACATTATAATATATTATTAAATATGCTAAATGTGTGAATTGTATAGCCCAAAGATATATAAGATAAATAATTTCGATTTTAAAATATTTTTTCTATATTAATATTTAATTAATTAACAAAATTTTAAAAATCTTTATACCGCTGATACAAAAATATTAAACCTTAATTATATTGTTTCATGATGTGACTAGTCACAAAGGCAAGTTTGATAAAGTTGTCTCGAATGCTACTAATTACTACAGAAATGTATCGAAAATATTAATTATATAAATATTTTTAGACGGTATATTAAGTACAATTAAATTGAACGAAATTTATTATATCAAAATTTAATTTATTTTATCAAATTAAATTTTAAAATTTTAACATTTAATATCTATTTTTAATTATCGTTTATTAAAAATGAACATTAAAAATATTGAATGAATAATTTGAATAATTTCATTCCTAAAAATCTCATGCTTACTTTCATTTGTGATAACAATTATCATGTCAGACGTTTATTTATTATGTGAATAATAATAACAGTAATAATGAGTTTTATTGAAATTCTAAGCCTAAGTATTCTTTTAAGTATATCATAGCTAATTAATCTAACTAAATTCACTCGTAACCAAGTTTGAAACTTTGGTTATTTATTTACTTCTAAGCTTCAGGGATATGAGTTATTTATCATAATTTTAACGTGTGATTTGTATGTCTTTATTGATTTGTGATGTCAAATTATAATGTTAAAGATTTAAAAGCGTAGATTTAATTGTATGTACTTAAAAGCTAAATGTCTAATTTTTTAAATAAAATATAAAAATATCTTATCAAAATATATATTTTTTAATACATAATTATTGAATTATTAATATTATAATTTACCATAAAAAATATAATTTACCAATCTCTCATCATACTCAATTTGCCCCCACCCCCTCCCCCCCACATGTTTAGTCTTTAGGTATTATTAAAGTTGGCAACCACTTTTTGCTTAGATGTGCCAAAACTCATTTTCCAGCTTTTAAGATGTATCAAAATTTCATTTAAATTTTTCATTTTTTTCTATTTATCTTTTAATATTAAATATTTATATTGAATTTTGATAAATCTACTTAAATTAATTAACATATAACTCTTTAAGAAATGAACTTCTGTTTTTTTTTTTCTTTATAAAATGGATTGATGAGTTTGATATTTAAAAGACAGTATAGATGAATCAGTAACTTCTTGTATTTAATGGTGTGCTAGTTAATGAAACGGAAAAAGCATTGGTGGCACGCTTGTTACTTATAAGCAGAGACACTTTGGATAAAACGCACGCAATAAGATTAATACTGCCAAGACGGAGTATTAGTTAGTCATAGATTATTAATCCCATCATTTATATTATAATGATAGGATAAACTATCCCGTATATATGGTGAAATAACTAATCCAAGGATATCTCAATCTATAGGATTACTTTATTTATCTCATCCCTCGTACCAAACGACGCCCGTAAAGTTAAATAGAACTACGTATATTATGATTCTCTAAAATGAAATTTTCTTTTTTTCAAAAAAGTCAGCCACCCGTACCATAAATGGGAAAGTACAATATGCTTTAATTTTTATAACTTCACACATATCGCCTTACGTGACTAAAATATAACTTATTCATCAAATTACCATTATCAACGCACTTGATAAGAAACTAACATTTGAACATGTTTTAAATATTTACCTATTTGTTAATAATAAAATTTAATTTAAATATTTTTAAATATTCAAAAATTATATCAAATCAATTTTTGAATTTTTAAAAATTTCACTCATAAAATTTCATATTTTTTATTTTTTTTATTTTTTTTGTATTTTAAACTTTAATATTTTTATGGGGTGTAACAATATTTTAATAAATATATCATGCATTACTTTGTCAAACCGCATTAGTCAAACCGACAAACTTTGATTAATATAAGTCTTTCAAACCAATTTTAAATCTCATATTTCAAATCTCATTTAAAATACCCCTTATTTGCAATTCTATCCAAATTATGGATATTTTTGAATATTTTGATAACAAGGATATATTTGATCTTATAGTAATTTAATGAGTTAATAAAATTAGCAATTAAACTAAAATAAAAAAATATATTTAACGCTTTTTCCTATTTTAAATAATATTATAATAATCGACCTCAATACAAACCTTACACTATAAACACAGATAATTAATCTTTGAATCATTTGCATTTATAAGTTATATCGAGATATATCTTCAATTTCTATTAGAAACTTATATTTCACTAAACATAAATCCAATTACCACTCACACAAAAATTAAAAACAAACTTATGTTAACCTTTTTGTTGTCTCTTCCTAGAATATTTAACATTAGACAATAGAGGTGGAGAGGGACCATTTGTTTAAAAATAGACAAGTGGAGGACCACCTAGTTCTATAGGTAGAATTTGAATGATATAAAATTACCAGTTACAAGGTTAAAAGAAATTTTAACCACTGTCAAGTTCTTATAATACAATAATTTATCGTTGTATAAAATAAATATAACTTTCATTTTTTTCCGTCATAGCCAATTTAAATATTTTTTTCCGCCATCTAGATCGAAATATCTATTTAATAAAGTGAACAAGTGAAGGACCACCAGTCCTATTGAATTTTTTCAGGCCAAACATAAATAATGAGTAAAATTTGAATAAGATGAAATTACTGCGTCATAGGGTAAAAAAATCCTAACGACCGTCAAATCCTTATAACACAATATTTTACTGCACTATTAATAGAATGAATATAATTTTATTTTTTCTTTTTTTGCCATGGCCCATTTAATTGTTTTTTTCCATCATTTAGGTTGCGGACTCTGTGTAATAAAGTGGACAAGTGGAAGACAACCAGTCCTATCCTTTCTTTATCATTTCTAGGCCAAATATAAATAACAATACTTTATCCAAAGCAGATTAAATTTTGCCACACCCTTAAAAATTACTCATTTTTAAATGTAAAAATAAATTTTACCACTTACCTCTTAATAAATATCTTGAAAAAGATGTAATTCTTTAATATTTTTTTTATTATGTAAAACTCTCTCCACTTAAATAAGAATAAAATTAAAATAATATCATTAATTTCTTCTTTTGATTATGTCAAACACTATTTATTTTGAAACAAAATCAAAAATCAAAACACCATCACTTATTTTAAAATAAAGTTGAAATATTATACTGCGCTACAAGTAAAATTTGGATGAGATGATATTTATAATATGTATATTTGTCATGACCCATTTAAATATTTTTTTCCGTTATTTAAATATATATGCAAGTAGGACTCAATAAGATGAAATTCCTGCAGTAGTCAAAGAATATCCTAATAGCCGTCAGGCTTAGGGTCATTTAGGTCTCGACTCAGTTGGTTAATTATTTAAATTTTTATTTTAGCGATAAAAATTCGATTACTCACTTTATATTCTCTCTCCCTCTTTTTTCTTTTAACTCCAATTTTTTATTTTATTTTTTTGAAAAAGGACTTTATTTTATAAAGTGGACTGGAGGACACCTACATAGTATTTTCACTTTTCTTTTGTCATTTCCTAGACCAAGTAAATAACAATATCATAGAAAACCCGACCAAACAAGAACCTCGAACCCCCCCCACCATCCCTTTTTTGGGGGAAAATTTTGATTTTGTTATTAAATTTAATTAGAGGCAAATATTAATAATATTTATATATGGCTGAAAAGAATTGTTATAAAAGTTGAATGTTGAAATTACCTTCAAGACACGTATTAATTTTAAAATTGAAGATTAATTTAATAAATTTTATTTTTCAAGAAAATGCTCATCGTTGTATGCTTGATCTAAAATAATTCATGCTTAATAATTGTAGTTAGACTTTTTTTAAATTCTGCGCCTAGAAAAAGCTTAGTAGATTGAACTGTTTTTTTAATAATTGAGATCATAAATAATTGAGTTTTATATTGGTATTATAAAAACTTAAATATTTTAGCACAAATTGTTATATTTTATATCATCCAAATTTAAGTGAATTAAATTGAATTTGAAGGAACTCATCACGGGAAATAATATAGGTCCGTGATATGCTTTATGCTCTTTAAATTAGTCGTGTTGTCTAAGCTATTTGATACATTTTCATGTGATTTTTATATAAAAGTGAAGATATAAAAGCAATCCAACATGATTAGCCTTTGTTTTGTAGGTTTTTGATGACTTTGAGGAGCTAATTCATGAGTTGGTGAAGTAGAGGCTTGGAGACGGAATAAACGCGTGAACGTCTGCAAAGAGGAGGCCTAAACAGCCCACCCCGCCTGCCGGTAACGTGCCACGGCAGGCGACGCTTCAAATGTTTCATGCGCGCGGCAACGTGCCACGGCATGAGGGGTCCAACAAGAGGGTGTGACGCGCCGCCCAAGCAAATGCCACGTTATCACAAGAAGGTTCTCGCGAGGTCGATTTTCTGTTGACTCAGTTGAGCTGGGCGATGTTCGTGCTCACGGAGGCGCGAGCCTCGACACTCCGTGACACTGAGCAGCTCCACGACAAAGCCAAATTATGCAGGTTCTCCATTTACTATAAATAGGACCCTTAGCTCCTAATTCCATTTGGTCACGATTTTATTCTCGAAAACCGCATAGGGTTGAAGGGAGAAGTGGGAGAACTCAGCTAGGGTTTATCAAATTCTCTCTCATCTACCAATCTCATGTAAGTATGTAGTTTAATAGTAGATTAGGAGTAGATTAGCGGTAGTTTTACTAACATGAATGGCAAGAACCCTTCCTCTAGGGTTGAAGCCATGGATTATGATTGTAATTCCATGCTTATTCCATTGCAAATCGTAGTAATTTGATGATTAATCTGGCTTTAACTCTATGCTGCTCCTGTAGCACTTTCGAATATTTCGTTGACCCAAACTTTCTGGGACTTAATTATTCTCAAACGAAAATTTCTATCACCAACACTTTAGATATTTAAGATTCACGCCATGTCGGATAGTTAGAGGAATGGGTCCAGCCCCCGTGGGTTCGACATTCCGCTCTAAAAAGAGCCACTATATTACTTGCACGACTCCGTGCACTTATGTCTATCAAAGAACCAATGAGATTTAGCATACTAAGAAGAGCTAGATGTAAAATTATACATTAAAAAAAAATCACCCTCCTTTTTTTTCGCTTTGTTTATATTTGATATTTATATTGCGGTCCACCTAATTAATTTGATTTGAGTCGAGAATTTTCATATTGATAAAAGAAAGGGAGGAGGGTAAATTATTAAAATCACACCCTAACAAAGACGATTGAATATTTAAAATTTAAATCTAAAATTTCGATTAGAAATAAAAAACTACTTATCGATCATTGTAACCTATATTACTACTCAGCCCCAATAACCTTACCACAATCAAAGTTGCATTTAGCTAAAACTTTGTAAAATATATTGGAATCAATTGTTAAAAAACCTATATAAATATCATTTTCTCAATTTTATGAAACTATATATATTTAGGTATGAAGTCTTGAAAGTCGAAAGATAAGAATCTTTATTATTTCAACCTGAGCTTCAATCAAATCACAAATAATGAAAGACACAACTTGCAAGAGATGGTCGAACTTTATAAATTTGTATCAAATTCCAACTAGTAATTTGTTACCCGTAAATTTTGACACGTAGATGGTCTACTCGCATGTTGGTTAAGAGTTTTAATGTCATACATGCTAGAAAAAGGCCCGGAGATTCACAAGCGCCCAAGTCGGCGCGTCAAGCTTGGGGCAAAACGCGACTTATAAATCGCATTCCAAGAATGCTTATAAATCGTATTTGTGAATGCGACTTATAAATCGCATTTCATGAATGCGACTTATAGGTCCTAATTATATATAAGCCTTCAAACTTTGGTTTTTGCTTCATTTCACTTATAATTTCTAATGAACAAATGTGTAAAATGAGGGGTACGCTAAGGTTCTTGATAATTATCGCTCGATTACGCTCGTCAAACGCGGTTCAATTCAAATTAACCTCGTATACCCGAGGTATTTAGTACAGGGAGCATTCCTACGGATTTAGTTTCGCGAAATCTCGCCGACAAATCGTTGCGCTACCGAGCTAAGGTAAGTGGAATTTCTCCAAATTAGTGTCAATGTACTCCTAGCCTTAAAGTGAATATTTCTCCCTTCCTCGACTTTTGAGAAATAGCAAGTTTTTCGATCATTTTTCGATAAGTCAAAGTTTGAGCTATAAATATATTTAAAGTGATGTTGAGTCACGTATGACTAGACGCACGGTGGCATTGTCACTGCAGATAGGTTCCCTGCAAGTATGTCTCCGGTTAGCTGAAATCATATGCAGTGTGTGTGGCTATAGGCCCAAGTTTCACGAGGTCAGATGATGCACCGTTATATAGCCCGTTGTTTTCGAAACTGGAGATAGAAACATAGTCAAAAGACTAAGACGTGTTTGTACCACCAGCTTAGCGCCCAGTCCTACTAGAAAGTACCAAAGGCCATACCCCTAAGGCGGGGCGTGACATAACTAATCCCAATATGAAAATACCGAAAAGCTCATATAAGCAAAAATCTCAAAAATGCTTTAAAATATACTTTAAATATATTTTGGAATTTGTTGTTATATATTTTAATTTCATCGGGAACTCATGACCTCTCTGGACTAATTTAAAATAAAATATATAACCCCATAAAAAGTCATATTCAAATCTGTGTGAAAAAGTGATATGCACACGCCCACGTATAAATTTCATATTTTTTTTAAAAAAAATTGCTTCTTAAACTTTCTCCTTTTTATTCAATTTTTTTTTCTTTTTACTTTTCTTGGGTTTTGCTTATAACCAATACTTACATTACCTCCTCTTTGGTAGTGAAATTATCTTATTATAATTAAAAAATTTTTTAATAATGAAATTTCTTTTTTGTTTGTAGATTTGGATTTGTTTTGACTTCTTGATTTATATATCTCGTAAAAGAAAAAAGAAATATAAGTATTTTGCTGTGTATTTTGCAAAAGAAAATGTCAAAAATAAAAATTAATTATCCGGTCTTTAATTCATAAAAATGACATTGATGGATGAAGAGGAGGCAAGGATCTAATTAAACATTTAGAGTTCTCTTTTAGTAAGTATAATGAGATTGAAGTTGGAACGTCCAGTCAATACGTGAGGTCCGAACTAGTCACCGAAATCTAAGGCGGAGAAAAAGATACTAATAAAAGCTAGAGAGAGAAAGAGAAGAAAAGAAGATTAGAAGAAAAACTATATTTTTAAATTATGAAAATTTGGCCGGACCGGAGATCGCTCTAATCACTTATGGAGCAATGAAAAAGAAGATGAATAGTGAAGAATAGAATAAAGATAGAAAGAGAAAAAGTTTTAAAAATTATGAAAATAGAATTTTAGCATATTTTTCTGCTCTTACTATCTCAAGGAGAGTGCAACACTTTCTTTGCCACATAAGCAAGTAGGACCCCCGCAAAGTTGAAGTGTATAATAGAAAATTCGGACATAATTGAAGTGTGTTTTGAACTCTTTTCCCAATTTTATGTCAGAGCAAATGAAAACACCCAATATCAAGTAATATGTGGTCGCTTGGGTTGGGAACAAGTTATCTCGAGATTATTATTCTGCCTTTAATGAATAATAAAAAATAAATATGGGTTTATATTCATATTTGGTTGAAATAAAATATCTCTAGATAACTATCCCGATATTAGTTATTCAAATTAGTTATCCCACACCGAGAGTGGGATAAGAATAACACTATAATCCCGAGATAACTAATTCAGGAATAAATTATCCAAAAATTTTATCTCAACCAAATATGAAATAAACCTATATTTATTCCTTATTGTTTCATTGAAGATGGAATAATATCTCAGATACAAAATAATTAGTTATCCTCAGATAATTTATTTCTCAATCAAATGACTCATAAAGTTTTGTGGTTAAATGGTATACACTTCTCAATCCTTAATAAGAGATTTTGAACTCAACTTTTAAGTATGAAATTATTTTTAATAAAAATATTTATTTATACAAAATAAAAGTTTTCAATACAAATTCAAATTAGTCAAGTTTAAAATAAATGTCAAATATCATATGAAAAATAACAAAAATAAAAATAAAATATCTATGAGTAAAAACTTTTCATCATTTGGATTTGGAGGTTAGCACCAAATCACAGTAATGTACCACGATTTAAATATTAAATCGATAATAAAATACATATGATTTAATTGTGATAAAGTGAAAAAAAAAAATTATGCTCAAAAATATTTATTATGTATTTATTGATTTGATTTAAAAAATTATATCTAAATAAATTTTAAAAATGGGACTTGACCACTAAAAACTAATTATAGATGTACCAATGAACATTATTGTTCCTTTCCTTCCTCTTCCTACCAACCATTAATTGATATTATAAAATAAATAAAACTATTAAAAAGCTATATTTTTTTCAATATTAAGCCCTAATTTTTATTTTATAAAATTTGAAAATTCAAAAATAAAAAACAATCATAATTAAAAATATTTTTATTTATTTTGGTTTTTTTTGTTTTTTTAATTTTAAATTAATCAAACTTCAAAAGCGAATACCGAATAAAAATGCAAAATGTTGCTCTTATATTATTTATATTGGAGGAGTATATTCTTGTTATAAATAAATCCTCCATTAATCATGAGAAAGGTAACACTCTTTTTTGACCCAAAAGAAAAAAAAGAAGAAAACTTCCATTTCAAGTGCAGAAGATTACAAGTAATGAGTGCATCTTGATCATTATAAGACCTTTTATTAAAAGTACTATTATTAGTCTTTTCTTTCCAACCAAAAGAAAAAAATTAATGGTATTTGGTATGAATTTTAATGCGTTTAATTATTAGTTAAATCTGATTCTAATCATCTCAATTTATATGTTATATTTTTTTATTTAAAAAAATATTTATTTTTTGTTTAAAAATAATTAAAATTTAAATTTCTTGTTTAATATAATTAAATAATAATAATACGTATTATGTCAATGAATCTAGCACTATATATGTTCCCCTCCTTCCTTTCCCTACAAAACATTAATTTATATTTAATTTTACATACTCTTTGTTTCAATTTTATCATGTGCACGAAGAGATATAAGGATATCTAATTTACCCATCATAAAATAATAACTCTAAAATGATTATATAAATTAAAGGAAATTAATAGGATATTAGACAAATAGAATAATGATGCTAGAATGAAGCAAATAGACTGCCAAAAAATGTGATAGAAGTGATAAGTATCGAGTTCAAACTTTTGAAATTACGTTTTTTTGATAGAAATATTTTTATTTTTAAAATAGAATTTTTCGATGTATATTTAGATTAATCAGGCTATAAACAGTATACCGAATATCGGGAGAAATAGCAAGGAGTGCAAAATGAACAATCCCACCTATTGCAAGATTATCTTTTTTAAACCTCGAAAAATTTACAGTTGCTATTCTTTTGAATGCAGTGATTAAATTCATTTTTGTACAATAACGTAAATCATACATAAGATGAACTACATTAGACAGTTCTCGATACAACGAGCTCGACTATTGACAAAACTAAAAGAAATCGAATCTTGACTTAGCTTCCTCGTGAAACACATCTCTGATGTACCAACTCAATCACCTATTAAAATTTAAGGGTCGCATTTCTATTGGAGGAGTATATTCTTGTGACAATAAGTCCTCCTTAATCATGAGAAAGCCAACACACTTTTTGACAAAAACTTCCACTTCAAGTGAGGAAAATAACTACTAGTGAGTGCATTTTGATCATTATTGTCCTCATTAAGAATAATACTTCTTTCTTTCCAAACAATAAATACACACTTAGTAACTAACTTCAATACATCTAATTAATTATCAGTTAAATTTGGTTATATACATGGTTCGAGATGAAAGTAATACATATATAATTGTATATTATTACGTAAAAATTCAAATTCTTATTATGAATTTTTAGTTAAACGTATTTTAGAAAATTGGAAATTAACACTTTTAGTCCCTCAAAATATTTGATTTTGATCTTTGTTATTTCTAGTTAAGTACATTTAATTTTTAATTAGTTGGTATGTGCAATATTTGATCTATGTCATTGTGAATTTTCACAAATTTAATGAATTATTAAGTTTTAAATCATTCAATTATCAATATATTATATTAAATTTATACGTAATCTTTATATTTGAGAGTAATATAGTTTGAAATAATCTAAAAATTAAATTACATTTTTTAAATATAAAGGGATGTCAAATTAAAAGCATATTTCAAACACATTAAAGGTTAAACACACTTAGTTAAGTATTAACAGAATCAAAAAAGAATCTATCAATAATCAAGGCATCAGAAGTGCAATTTTAATTGACTTTTATTCAAATGAAAGCATTTCTTTCAAATTGGAAAATATTTTTTTTAAATCGGGGTCTATCGAAACATATTTTTACCCCAAAAGACATAAAAAGATTTGCGTATATTTAATCTCTTCAACATTTTACTACAACTATACTGAAGATGTTGTTGTTATTATTGTTACTCGTTTCATCTATCTTTACTTGTCCCATTATACTAAAAATAGATGTCCTGCTTTTTACTTGTCCATAAAATCAAGAAATAATTTATTATTCCCTCCGCTCCTTAATTTCTAGGATAAGATTTACACACCATTTAAGAAAAATTAATATGGATTGCAATCGACTAATATAACTAAATTAATTGATAAATACTTTTGAAAACATGCAATAATATTCTTTTCACATACTAAAGTGACTTAACTACTAAGGGTAGAGTTTGGAAAAAATAGCTAATTATTTTTAGATTTCCAAAACTAGCAACTACTTCAAAACAACTATTTTTAAGATAATTAACAAATTAAAAAATAAACGAGGAAGTATACTTAGTTTTTAATTTACCCCGACATGAATTATAGTTATTTCCTATATACTTCCTAAAGTACTAAATTTATTACTTTTCAAGGGGCGATATAATAAATTATTATTTTATTTATTACTTTTTAAACATATTCAATTAATATAGATAAATAAAATAAACGGAAAGAATATTATTTGTTTTATTCAAATAAATTTTTATGAATATGTGAAAAGTAATAAGGGTCGTATACAACAAGCTGATAGAGAGGGACCTACAGAGTGCCAGCATTAAGTTAAAGGCTTTATTAGCTTAGATGGGGACCATTGTCAACTAATTGCAGTAATTAAAAGTCCACATAAGAGGTGCATTATTAATTAATCAGTCATAAAGTTAAGCACCACTAAATATCCTATAAATTAAAGCAACCTCTTCTAGTTTATAGTTGTAATTAAAGAATGAAGAGGTAGTTTGATCAAAGACCAAGTTATCTGGACAATTAATTTCGGGTTCAGCTTATTCCAAGATTATTATCCTACTTTAATGAAGAATAAAAAATAAATATTTATCCCATATTTTGTAGAGATAAAATTTCGAATAACTTATTTCGAGATTAATTATCTCACAGGTTGAGATAAAAGTAACAAAGATAATTCCGGAATAAGTTATTCGAAAATTTTATCTCAATCAAACATATGATAAACCTATATTTATTTCTTATTAAAAATAAAATAATAATTCGATATAACTAAACTCAAAATTAATTATCCAATACCCTTATTTTCCACCAAAATGACATCCTAATTAGACCCCACTTGAAGTTGAGACCATTTTAAATGGAATTATGAATATATTGTCATGACCAAGAATAAAAATATATTCTTCAATTGACAAAAATGGAATGGGCATTCACATTAATCTAGGATTAGGGGTAGGTGGTGGAGGGATTAGCTTTTATATTTCCATCTCACCAAGCACAAGCTAATTTGATTAGTCAAAATAGGACATGGTCATGCACAATTAATTAATCTATAATTGTTAGCTAATGCAAGAAAAGCATCGTCAAGGTCGGATTTCTCAAGGTCAATTACGAATTTAATGAGTTTATTAATAGCCCGTTTGGCCAAGTTTTTGAGAAAATAAGTGTTTTTAGAGAATAACAAAAATTTTTCAAAGTTAAAAAAGTAGCTTCCGAAAACATTTGTGAAAAATACACTTGTAAATCACTTTGCAAAGTTTGGTCGAACACTAATTGTTGTTCAAAAGTGTTTTTAAATTTATCGTCAAACATATATCGCTTACCAAAATATTTTTTGATAAAGCACTTTTAAAAAAATACTTCTCAAAATAATGACATTGAGAAGTTTCGCCAAATGGGCTATAATTTTTATCTAAAAATATATGACCGAAAAATTTTCGTTGTAGTATTAATGTGAAATTGCGACAATAAAATTTTGAAATTTTGAATTAGAAGAGGTATTGAGAGAGGTAATTAGATAGTATTTGGCACAAAGGTCAACTTACCAAAGAATGCATCTTAGATGGGGAGACAGGGCGATATGAATTAGGTAAGTTAGCGTGTACTTCCTACTTCAAAATAAGTTCTTTTATTTTTATCTTTTTTATTTTATTTTAAAATAAGCTGTGTTTTATACAATCAAGAAGATATTAATGATGTTTTTCAAAATTTATCTAATGTTTATTTAATATAGAAGTTTTATATGACCAAGAAATTACTACTCCATCTCAAGTTATCTGTCACTTTTTTCAAAAGCAATTATCTCAAATTATTTATTGTTTTAGAAGTTCAAGACAAAATTAATTAGTTTTTTCTCATTGTGCCTCTTAGTATAGTTTTTCTTCAAAAGATTCAAAGTCCTTGATTATTAAGTAAATATTTAATGAAAAGATATTATGATTTAGATAAAAAATAAGGTTAAAGAAGAAAATCCTAATAATTTTTAAGGAACATGTAAAGCAAAAAAAATAACATATAATTTGAGATGGAGAGAGTACTAAAGAGTTATATCTTAAGTGGTTAAAAGTATATTTTTTTAGATTTAAAAATATAAATTAATAAAACATAAATGTTATTTTTTAAAATAAATAAAATTCGCATACACTCTATTCTTTTTAAATCTCACTTTATAAATCGTCTCGATATATTACTATTGTTATCGTCATCCATGAATACACTACTATTAAATTAACAAAAATTATATGAGGCCAGCCCAACCACACAACAAGAAGTACGTAGTCAAAAATAAAATAGTAGATTAACCTAGCATCAAAGAATTCTTATTCCTTTAATTCTTCCCCTAATCACGGACCACTATATTGGAGAATATCACTTTCGGAGATGAACCTTTCGATACGTAAATTTAAATTTAATTGAGCATTTAATACGTATATTAAATATCAAATGAAAAAAATTGGGATGAGGATTCATCACTACTCAACATTTAGTATACAGTTATATTAAGATTTTTGATATATGGGATAAAAGTAATAAATTGAAATTAACTTTACTTCGTATTTAAATTAAGATATTAAAATTTTAAAATATTTTATGTCTTTGCCTTATCTTATTCCGCGTAGTAGACCATTTTATTATAAAGCATCGTCCCACTAGCTAATAAACTTTTCGAGACCACTTGATGCCACAAGATCAGAATCTTATTCTCTTAATTTAATTTTTTCATCTAAGTCAAAGTTATTTCTTTTCTTTGTCATTAATTCTATGCGTATTTTCTATAAAAAGCTTAATGATTCTACGAGCATTAAGAATATTTTTAAAATTAATTAATCAAATATAAATTTATTCTCTAAGAGATACTTTTTGTAAAAAACACTTGTGACCAAAAAATATATATATACATAAAAGTTTGGCCAAATAATGACATTTTGAACTATTTTATAGTACGGATAGACAGAGTATAGATAAAATCAAAATTCAGATTTTAAAATTTTGGATTAAGTGGATTCAATAGTGGATTTAGTGTTTAAATCACAAAATTTTTAAGTAGATTATGAATTTTTCGATAAAATACTTTTTATTTGGATATAGTTATATTATATTTGGACTTATTAAATCTAAGGTCTTAAAGCTTTTGTTGCTAGGATTTTGAGTTAATTTCTCGATGGTCACTCAAGTATAGATAGTTCACTTTAAAGTCACTTTTCTTTGTTTTATAGCTTAAAAGTCATTCTACTATTGGTGTTTCACCACAAAGTCACTTAACTATTTACGTTTCTTCACTCACAAAGTCGCTCACCAATTATATAATTTTTTTCTAATAGAAATTTTTTGTTTTAACCCAAATTTATAAGAAATAAAAAAATATTCACTTTTTAATATTTTATTAACCCGCCCCACTTGACCCGGCCCATTACAATAATGCAATTTTAATATTTTTCATTTTTTGTTTAAAAGAATGTTTCTTTCTTTTAAATTTTGGAAGTAATTCAGTTTAAATTTTTCATTCTATTTCTTAAATAACATCTCTTATAATTAAACATCAAATCCGAATACATTTATTTTTTGCTAATCAAGGCTAGCGTTTAAAAATAAAAATATCAAAATAAGAATAAGAATAAATATTATTTAAAATGGCAAAAGAAAATCATATTTAAATTAAAATCATAAACTTTTTAAAATTTAGTGAGTCGTCAAGTGGGGCAAGTTGATAAAATGATTAAAATGAATAGGTTTTTTGTTTCTTATAAATTTGGAGTTAAAATAAATATTTTATATTAGAAAAATTATATAATTGGTCGAGTGAATTTGTGAGTGAAATAAATAGTTAAGTGACTTGTGAGTGAAATATCAATAGTTAAGTAACTTTGTGAGTGAAACCATTCAAATAAAATATTTATGTGGGCAATGAAATCATTATCGAGGAATTCCTAGGAGTTAATTTTTTCGCATGGTCACTCAACTATAGATAGTTCACTTAGAAAGTCACTTTTCTTGTTTTATAACTCAAAATTCATTCAATTATCGGGTGATTTTGATGGAAGGATCTATTATAGTAATTACATGAATATTTATAAAATATATTTTTTTAAATATTTATTGAATTTTTTTGTAATAATATAAGCTTGTAATTGAATAACTTGTTATCAAACAGCAAGTTAAAAGCAGCCTTCCCCAAAAGCCTCGTAGTGCGCTTTAGGTTTTCAATCAAGCAAACAGACCGCAAATAACTTCGAAAAGCCTTGCGTATACTTCTTTTCTTCATTTCTATAAATATGAAGTCAATTTTAATTTATTTGTACATCAATTTAAAATTAAAAATTATTAAGAAATTATTAAATAAAAATCTCAATTTTTTTACGTTGTTTAATTTTTATTTTATAACAAATAATTCTTTAGGTATTTATTTATTTATTAAGAAAAATTCAACTTATAATAGGTTTGACTTAAATAAAAAACTAAATTTAATAATCTAAAGTCAAACTTAATAACATTGATCCGTGCAAATTCAAAATTTTAAATTAAAATTTTTATATTCTATTTAAACTGTATGAACGTTCATATGTTTATCTTGGTGGAAGTGGAAGTTAATGCCTTACGTTGTTTGGCAACATTAGATATTATAAGTTATATATATATGCATTAAATTCTACATAATTAATATCATATTTTATAAATGTGCTGGGGATGCAGCTTATTCACGTAACTAATATAACGTTTGGTTTGTAATTCTAGAAATCGCATAACTAAATATATGTATAAATTATGAGTGAATCTACGTATTATCTTATGCAAGTGATAATGTAATAGTAATACATGAATTAATAGACCCCGTATAATTAATCACCGTACAAATAATATACAACTTATATCCAATTCATATATTATTAATACCCGCATAATTCTAACCAAATCTACCAAACTATCCCTTAATACTTTTAGAGATCATTTGATAGTTGGAATAAATATGAGTTATGTAGTATTAAATTCTCCATAAGTAATATCACATTTGAAGGTAGTTATTCGTGTATAAAATTAATACAGCTTTAGTTGTAATTTAGAAATCTATATATCCAATACGTGTATAAATTATGAGGGAATCTACATATTATCTTATGTAGGATAAAAGATGAAATAAGATATACGTGAATAACTAATCTTTACATAAAATAATACATAAATTTCTTTATAAATTCACTTTATATTATTATTAATATCCGCACGACCTAATTAGCTACCGAACTAATGCTTGGACTTGGGTCTCAATTATTATTTTGGAAGTAGATTAGTTGTAGATTGTGCCATAATCAAATTGTTCATTAATAATGGTTAGGCGCGTAGCATTGTTTAAAATTTCTAACTATGATAACATTATAGTACGTGGTGATCATATATACGTTATGTATATCATAAAACTAGATTGACTTCCAAAATTTTTTTAGGTATTTAATTAAATTATTCTTAATGTTGCACTATTTAGTGGTCGTTTGATCAAGAATATTTTTTACTTTTTATTTAAAAATTACATTTTGAAATTATGTTTGATCATAAAATTTCAGAAAATTCTAAAAATAAGATTACTTCTTAAATCACTAGCAAAATTAAAATTACTTTCTTAATTTGGTATTCATTATGAAATACATGTCCAATTTTGAAATTATTTTAATATTTTTTGAATTTCACTCATGGCTAAGCAAATTCTCAATAATATCATAAAAGATTAGAGTAATTTAAAAGATTTCTTAGGAATATGTAAACAAGGGCAAATCAGGAAAATAAAATTAATTTTTCTTAATTATATAAATAAATAATAATATTAAAAAAAACAAAAAACCAACCAAAAAAAAATAATTTACGCGTTAATTTTTTTTTCTAAAAAAATTAAAAATATTTTTAAAATTTGTAATTATATGATAAATTTCTAAACTGGTTCTGAAGATCAAAGTAAAGCTTTTCCTTATATGTAAATGACCTATCAAAGTTTATTAAGATCCTTTTATTCTTAAATTACAGGTAGTTAGGAATTCTTTTATGATAGGGAGCGTTTTTCTTTATTAAAGACTTATTACACAAATTATCTAATTAATTGAAATTTTAATACGGATATCAAATATCAAGTCAAAATTTTTTTGCTAAGTAATTATTTTTTTTTTAACTTTTAGGACCTAATTATCTGTTATTTAACTACTCTATATTTTGTTGATAAAAGTTTGATTCCTCGTGTTGTAATCGGCTTCGTCTCATTTTCCTTCCCTCTGTCCATATGTTTAAAAAAATAAAAAAAACTTTAATTTCATTTCCAAATTAGTCAAACTATTATTTCCTTTTCTTGAAAGTTATATTGAGGTTCTTTTCTTTTTATAGTAACTATTAATCAAAATCGAAGAATTCATGTAACAAAATTCCTTTATTGTTAGGAGTATGTATTTATTATTATAGGACAATTAGGCTCTACACCTGAACTTAACAAGTAATTACTAATTAAAATCTAGTATAACTACAATTTGCCCCCTATATTAATTATTTGGGGATAAAAATTTCAGATAATTTGCACAGTATTTAATTTTGCGTTTGATAGGAGGTATTAGTTAGTTCCGGAATTATTTATCTCGGCCATTTATACTGGCAATGACGAGATAAATAATTAGTATTTACTAAATGAAATATCTGGCAAAATATGAAAATAAAAACTACAAATACCATTTAAAATGACCTGACTGTAAAAATAATTACATCATCAAAACACAGACTTTAAATTTGGGAGAGAAATAATTTAATGGATAAGGAGATTATTTTTGTCTTTTATTATTATTTGATGATTTTAGATAAGAGGCATGCTAGAAAATTGTCATATTCCTTGTCATCATAGCGGTTCTGTTGTTATCAAGCAAAGTCACGGTTTGTGGTGACATGGTAACTCATGGAATCAGAAATTTAGTGAAAAATGTGTAAATTAAATAAATATTTATATAAATAAAATTTTATTTTAATTTATGAATTAAATAAAAAAACTAAAAAAATAAAAAAATTTTTTTAATTTTTTTATTTTTGTAATATTTTAAAAACTGCTTTAAAATAAATAAATTTTTAATAAAGAGTATTATTGACTTTTGCTAAATAAGTGAGACCCAATATAAATAATAAAGTTTATTAAATAAAAAAAAACATTTCCTTTTTTTTAAGCTAATTAAAAAGAATATGTGTCAGTTATAAATTGAAACTAAAAATATTACTTTTATATACCACATAATTTTTTGATAAAAGTGCTTCGCCCAAGATGACCCGATACTAATCCACATGATGATTAAAATCTCTTGTATTTTAATTTTAAAAATCTCAACTCTCACTAATAAAAAATAGATCCTATTTGGAGTGCCTTTCAAAAATAATATTTATAATATAATGAATCGAAAATTTAATCGTATCTCAATATAAATATCAATACCGAATACTGCAGTTAAGAAAGAAAAAACAACTATGAAACCTACAGTTTTCTCCTTTACTCAAATGAGTGATTCAGTGAATCCGCCAAATAAAATTAATCACCTTTCTCGGCGCGACGTTGACAGATGCGATTACTTATATTCGCATCTTTTCGTCTCTCTTCCTCTACCATTAATTTTTCTATTATATTATTTTTTTAATACCAAGTAGTATTTGGATCCTCCAATGAAATACTAATTTTTATTTATTTATTTTTATTTTATTTAATCTGACTGAATGGTCTTTTGATTCGTGCCGAAAAGCTACATTAAAATATAAGGAATTATAATATTATATTCATAATATATATGTACTTTCTTAAAATATTTTGATTTATTATATTAAAATGAGTTATTCAATCTATGATTATATATATACACTATATGCATTTGATATTAAGTTGCATAAAATTTGTTTAAAAATTTACTACCTCTTTAAAAAGTAAATTAAGAAAAAAGAAAGAGATAATTTTAAAATTTTAAATATTAGAATTTTATGTTGAATTTGGTATTAAAATAATATTAGATTTGTGGTATAAAATAATTAATATTTATACCGAAAATAAAAAATAAAATAATTTTTTTAATTTTTTTAATGAGAATTTTTAATTTCGCAATTATAAATAATAAATGAGCAATTTTCACGACAAACAAGACGGCAGGTTGCTAATCGGTATTTGCCGACATTGAAGATGAGGTGCGGATGCACTAGTGAGAAGGTGTGAGAGGATGACTATACCGTATTTTAGGAGAGGTAGAAGTAGTCCGATAGCACCAAAGGAGGTGATTTACTAGGAAATGACTCATCCTTAGGCTACAAGTGATATGACCTGAGCAAAGTTATGCATTTAAGGTTGAGGATTGTGGATAAAAATGTAGTAGGTAGTCAAGTGTTATTATAATTTTTACGTGGGAGAAGTGTCTAAGAGCGCACAAAAATAAAGGCTTTAATAACTGGGCACCGTCTTGAAGAGAGGCTAGGAGATCACTCATCTTGGAGTGGACTTACTGCTAGATGCAGCCAACAAGCTTATCCACTCCGCAGCTAGCTACCCAACGTTTATCATGAGCACGATAATCGGTACACCACCCGCACGTCCTAGCCAATCTCCTCTATTCATCTTCTCTTTATTCAAAAAAGAGAATTATTTAATATTCGCGTGATATCTTATTCTTCATTTTACTAATATTACTTCATTTGTTTTATAATCATGCTATTTTATTATCATCATCTCCTTAGTCTTGCTCGATTACTTTAATTTTTTAAATTGAAAGTCTCTTAAATAACCCTTGTACCCAAAGCTAAAGATAAAGTCTCAGATATCTTGTCCTCCTTGCATCCATCGAACATGTTATTGTTGATAAGTAAACCACTTCTACATTGATAAAATATTCTCTTCATTTATTTTTACTTGTTCATAATAAATTTCTGTATTTTTAAAAAATAATAATTAATGAGGTGCATATTTTACTATAATTTTCATAACTATTAGCATTTAAAATTTTTTGCGAAATGATTTAAAAATTAGTAGTCAATGTTAAAAGGAATGTAAAAAATTTATTTTTCTCTAAAAATTAGTAGTCAATGCTAAAAAAATATATTAAAATGGACAATAAAATAAAATTTATTTTTAATATAATCAACAAATAAAAATAAAGGCAGACATAAAATTCTTACCCAAAATTCCGTGCACAGCTCCTCATTTGTTTTCTTCACTAATAACTATACCAACAACTACACATAATGTTTAGACAAAAGGGACAAATGCATTACTTCATTAGGCATTTTTCAATTAGTACAAATCCGAGTTTATCAATAATTAAAACTTAAAAAAGAGTGAAAAATGATTATGAAACAAAATAGTAATGGGCTAGAAGGAGGAATATATGTACAAAAATGACAAGGAAAATTGTCAAAAATATTAATAGAAATTCAAAATCCAACAAAGAAAAATTAATAGCAAGAATAGCAAAGTAGCTGAGAATAGTTTCAGATTCAAATTTTAATAAAGATAAAAAAATATTAGATAATTTATTTTTTGTTTAAAACAATATAAAACATAGAATATATGGTCAGTACTTGGTATGTAAGGTAAGTAAACGGACAATTAAAATAAATATTAAGTTTACAATAAAACTATAATGCAAATACATTACAAACACATAATAGATAAACTAATCACAAAAAAAATTGTGGCATTTATAGGTAAATATTTCTCTATTCTCTCATGAAGTTTGAGTCATGAAAATATATCGTTTGTTTTATTTATCAATTTTTTAAAATATGTTTTAAAAGAATATTAATTAAAAAATAATTTAATTAAATTATTCTTATTTATTCAATCATCTCAGTTTAATATTATTTTCTTTTTCATTATATTAATCTCAATTATCAGCTGAATAAAGTAAAATAAAAATTAATAATTAATCATATCTTGATTTATTCTTGTAGTTATTTGTTCTTCGATTTCTATTTGCACTTCAATAATTATAGTATTATGTTGATGTAGCTATTGCTATTTTTTAATTCAGAATATTTTATCATATTATTTTTATTATTTTGTTATGTCTTCTACATTTTTTTTGAACTATTTGATATGTTTTTTCTAACTAATGATCTATCGTAAATAACCTATTTACCTTCTAAGATATATATAAGGTTTGCATACACCTATCTACCTCATATCCCATTTGAGATTACACAAAGTATATTATGTTATTATTTCTAAAGTGATATTTCCTTCATCAATTTTTATTTATCCAATGACTCGCAGTCCTATAAATAACAATAAATAAAATAATAACTTTATTATATATAATATTTAAATATAATAAATATAATATTTTTAAAATATACATTAAAAATAACTATAATTTAATAATAAAAGCAAATTATGAAGTAGACTGATGCTTTGACCGTCTCCCATATCATTCGATAATAAAGGTCCACTACTTGCCGTTGAAATAAATTATCTCTTAAATTTTAAAATTAAATATATTTATTATTTATTTATAATAAAAAATATCAACTTTAGTTTGGAGGCTTTTATACTTGGGGCTGCACCTCACCTCCGTGACACCTATAAAAACTATTTCACTTTTAAAATAATGAAGATAAATCCAACTTAATTGAAGATCTCGAAAATAAATTCTCCATGTATTTGAAAACGAAAAAAACAAAGTGTAAGCTATAGCCTATATCCTTGGGGTTCAGATATAATTTTTCTTTTTAACTTTTTATTGTCCAATTAGATGCTGCATTTCTTACGTCTGAGTCGCAATAAAAGAAATTTACGAGCTGGACCACTCTCTTTAGGGTCTTCTAATCTTCTTCATACAAATACTGTTCTACTGTCGCCGTCCGATCTCCTTTCTCTCTCTCTACATCTCTCCGTTGAATCCCCTCTTCTTCTTCTTCTTCTTCTTCTTCAGTATTCCTTATCTCACCTCTCTTCCATTTCTACTCATCAATCAGTCAGTTTCCAGTTCTTTAAAATGTGAATTTGTTCTTAGTGTTTTGACATATATCGTGAGGATTCTGTAGTTACTGAGGACGGAAGATGGAGGAGCGTAACACCACGCGATTGAGTAGTTCGACGAACGACACCGTATGGGAGTGTGTGATTCCGTACATACAGGAATCGCGTGATAGAGACGCGGTGTCGTTGGTCTGCAAAAGGTGGTGGCAGATCGATGCGATTACTCGGAAGCATATAACCATGGCGTTGTGCTACACGGCGAAGCCGGAGCAGCTTTCTAGAAGGTTTCCTCACCTTGAATCGGTTAAACTCAAGGGGAAACCACGAGCTGCTATGTTCAATTTGATACCTGAAGATTGGGGAGGGTATGTTACTCCTTGGGTTGTGGAAATTACTAAGTCGTTTAGTCGATTGAAGGCGCTTCATTTCCGTAGAATGATTGTTAGAGATTCGGATCTCGAATTGCTTGCGATTCGTCGTGGTAAAGTACTTCAGGTTTTGAAGCTGGATAAGTGTTCTGGATTTTCTACAGATGGTCTTCTGCATATTTCTCGTTCCTGCAGGTATAAATTTGTTAAATTCATCTATTGCAAGTTGAGCTGTTTCCAGTTCGATTTTGAGTTTCATTTAGTTCCTGTGAGTTTATTCACTTTAATTAACTATTGTCCATGAGAATTTTCTGAATTAAGATCCCGAAGGGATGATTCATTGGTTGAGGCGCACCAGAAAAACCTGGAGATTCCAGGTCAGAGTCCTCGTTATAACACTCGAGTCTGATCCAGGACTTATACTGACCGGTTCACTCGCAAGCATATAACTACCACAGAATCCATTGCACTTCTGATATTATGGTTTCAAAAAATAACAATCATTGAAATTATGGTGATCTTTTACACATATATTTAAGTTCCATATCGAAATTGCTGGGATCGGTTGACCTGTAGCTTGTTAACTGCATCCGCCCCTGCTCAGTATAAGCTTATCTGCTATGTTTACCTGGCAGCCGTGCTATTGAGCTGCAGTTGGTGTTTGCCAGCTGGTTCGTACACTATCCTATTCAAAAAGAAAAAAATTAAAAAAAAAGAAGCTATCTCGTAATTTCTTTTCTCCTTTTTCTACTTTCTTTTCCTTGTTGCTTATTGCTTCTATTTTTAAACCAAAAAAGGTGTTACGTTTTTTGAGACTTCATTTGTATAGAATGCTCCACTACTATGTGCTCTAAAAAGTGCAGCGTTATGGGTACAATAGACTCTTGTTGTCCGGCCCTTTTCGGACCTGGGCATAGCGGAAGTTTAGTGCATCCGGCTGCTTTTTTTTAACTCTTAACTATTGTTGTTTTGAATGTTTGTGGCGGTTTAAGTTGTCAAGGCTATCGGCAATTCTAGTAAACTTTCTTTTCATTTTGTATTCTTTATTTTTGGATTTCTACGGCTCTAAATGAAGCGAAATAGTTACCGAAGATTCATATACTGTCCCAAACTGGTTTTGGTTTGAGACATAGTTGTTGTTGTTTGTATTTTTCTATGAAAGTTAATTTTCCAGCTAAGGTCAAAGAGAATTGATAGACCAGGAGAGAAGATGGAAAATAGAAGGAGCTTCATTTTGCTTTCTTTAGAATTAGTTCAATATGTGCAAGTGCAACTGTACAATGACCCAGGATATTTGAATTACTTGCCAGTAATGTGAAATGCAACAGCCAAACTATTAGATGAGAGTATGGCTACTGCTCTTTGTATGACCTTGGATAACTTTTGCAATTGAGTTAGGCTCAAGATTATCTTTACACGGTATCAGTTTTAGTCTCATCCCTATAGAGGTTTATACAATGTTGCGCTCACATTTTTATGTTTAATCCTAAGCATGCGGGAGGTGGTCCCACATCAGTTGAGGGTATGAGTTGTTGTCTCCTTATATGACCTTAGACAATTTTCACCTTATAAGCTAGTATTTGGGATCGAGTTAGACCTAAGGTCCTTTTTACCCAAACTTACTGTTGGTTGCACATTATATTTAATTAAGACAGTTGGCACAACTAGGGTGGTTCTGCATAACTTCTGACGATAGTTTTTCTGCCTGTATTCTCGAGTATTAAAGGTTTACAATCTGTAAGAATTGATTTAACTAAATTATATGGATTTTGAAAATTGGAAATTTTTCAAAAGAAAATAACTTTTGCTCATGAGTGATGGGTGTCATCTTCCTCCTTTCACTGAAAAGTATCTTCCTTGGGAAAACATTTTCTACAATTTAATAGCCAAATGAAAATGTTTTCCACACTGAATGCTGCTTTGGAGTGGAGATGAAGAGCTAGATATGTTGAGATTTTAAGTACAGTTACTGTCCCCCTTTTTGGCAATTTGTTTTTCAGGGAACAATTTTCGCTTCAATGTACCAAACACTGACTAAATGTTTTGGAAAAATATTTTCCACTGTGCCAAACACACTGGAAGGCATGCATGGATGTTATTTCAGATTTGGTTTCGGCAGCATGACAGAAATACGTGGATTGGTAGTTAACCAAGTGCTTGAAAAGGCTATTAATCTACGTAGTGGAGCAACTAAGTCCTTTTCTTTTTCTTCCCATCTCATGTATTGCTAAAGTAGATGGATTTCCTTTAAGAAGGAAAAGAAAAGTGGAAAGACAAGCAAAGAGAGTCAGAATGTTCATTCCTTGACCTTGAGTAAGAACAAGGAATGGGGTTCATTGACTTGGATGAAAGGGAAGGCCCTAGAATGAGATACCCACTTTTTTTACAATTCCGAACTGAGGAACGAAAGTAACTGAATGATGGTTTGTTTTTCCAGAGAAGTTTTCTGGGTCTGGTGGAGCAAGTTCTGTTTGTTTCTGTTAGTGACTTTTTTTGCTTTTTCTTGAGCCAAGGGTCTATCAGAAACAACCTCTACTTTCTACCTCCCAAAATAGAGGTAAAGTCTGCCTACACCTCTGCCTACACCTTACCCTACCCAGACCCCACTAGTGCTAACCCCCTCCCCCCCCCTCTTCTTCTGGTTATACTTTGCCTAGAGTTGTGCAATACAAGCATATTGCTTTAAGGTTTAGAGTCAAACTTTTAGGTGATGGACTCCATGGTTCATGAATATCTGATTCCTAGAATTGTGACAGTAGCAGCAATGGTTTCTTTGTCAGTCTAGTAAGCGTTTATGATGATTAAAGTGTCCTAGATCTTGTAGATTTTGAGTATCAAGGTATGAGAAGTACTTATTTCACTTCACTGTCAGAGTAGCTGCGTCAATAAGAGTATGGACACATATGACAAAAATGAATACTCTCTCTAGAATAGACCCACTTGATCATGCAGATGCAGTTTTAATCATATATAATGCATATGTTGTACTTGATTGGAATAATATCACTCTTAATAGTGGAGACACAGTGTCTAGTCGTTACTCTCAAAGGTACAACCGATCACCATGCATATATTGTAAATATGCGGTTGCGAATAATCCAATCAAAGTAATAGGAATTAGACCTAATACGATTCCAAATAGAAAAACTTCGATCATTTTATTTGTCTGAAAGGAGAAAAGAGAGGTAATGTTGATACCTAAATATTAATCCGAATCCCTAATCAATTAACTATCAAATATTTATGTGTTTAGTCCTGAGGAACTACAACTTAATCATTTGATGCCGTTTTTGTTTTAGTTTGTTTTTTATAATCAAGAAATTCTTGAGGGCTAATGGTGCACGGTCTGAAATTCGATGGATACGGACCCCTCCTTTTATCCTTCTCCACTTAGATACTAGGCTTTGTCTTAGGGCTCAAAAACGTGACATTGCACTTAAACCACACATCACACACTGCACTATTACCACCCTGGGGACAACCCTTTTGGTTTTAGTTTATATGCACCTGCTATTGGTTTCTATGTTTCAATCAAATGCAACATATCAGCGTACAAATTTGTGAAATTGACTATTAGAGTCAACTTAGCCTGCCTAAAGTAGGATACAAGGGGCACTAGGCATGTTACCCTCTAAGGTATAGAAGTGTCCAAGTGTTCATTAAATATCAGTCTGTAAGATGGAGAGAACTGGTCATTATAAAAAAGGGTGGAGACAACTGGTCAGACATTATAGATCATGATGAAAGGTAAAGCTGATGAATGCGAAACAAGTTGACTGTTTTTTTTTCTTGTGGAATGATCAAGTGTCAGAATATATGCGGAGAGCCTTGTTATTCTGGTGAGCTATAGGTCCAACTTTGTTAATTGTCGTATGATGACTTATCCATCACCACTGCAGTAGTGTGTGATGGACCTATATTACTGTTTAGCTTGAGAGACAGATGGTTTTGATAATTGAGCTTGATTGACTCTAAAGTTGATACACTGAACAATTTCTTATACGGGACTGACATGACACAAAGTGTTTTTGATAAAGTCAATGCTTCTGTGCACTGTTTATACTATTTGTGACATTTTTGAATTGTTTGCACCACTCGCTATGTTTTTGTGTTGCTCAAAAGAATCTTTTTTGGCAGTGTTTCTACAATTGAGTAATTGATTTTGTCTCTATGGGTTCTCATGTAGTCTCTGTCCCGCAGGAACTTGAGAACTTTGCTTATGGAAGAGAGTTATATAATTGAGAAAGACGGAGAATGGGTACATGAACTAGCAGTGAACAACACAGTTCTTGAGAATTTGAACTTTTACATGACGGATCTTATGCAAGTTAGAGCTGAAGATCTTGAATTGATAGCAAGAAACTGTAAATCTCTTGTTTCAATGAAAATTAGCGAGTGCGAAATTACGAATCTTCTTGGTTTCTTTAGAGCTGCAGTTGCATTGGAGGAGTTTGGTGGTGGCGCGTTTAATGACCAACCAGAACCTGTTGCTGAAAATGGCTATAATGAGCAGTCAGGGAAATATGCGGCAGTAGTTTTCCCTCCAAGATTATGCCAATTGGGCTTGACTTACTTGGGGAAAAATGAGATGCCCATTCTCTTTCCTATTGCTTCTCGTATGAGGAAATTGGATCTTCTTTATGCACTTCTTGACACAGCAGCCCACTGTTTCTTACTGCAAAAGTGTCCCAACTTGGAAATTCTTGAGGTTAAGTCCCAAAAGCTTTTCTCACCCTCTTCCCTTTATGCCAATATCTATTTATATTTAACTGGCCCACTAAATCGGTGCATAATGCCAACGCTCAATCTGCTTTTGTGATTGCATCACTTTGATATCAGAACTTGAGTGTTTAATGAATATTTTCAAAAAAATGTTTGTCGTATTTTTCTGTGGAACATGTGTCAAATCTTTCATGCTTGGCGAGCTATAATTTTAAACCTTATACAATTTGTTATCTACCAATGAGCCTAAGCTGATACTTATACGTATCCAAATGACTGATTTTGTAGAGACCATTCATGTATAGTTGCAAATTTTGTTTCTGCATCTGAAAGATACTACTCCAGAATTTGGAGGGAAAAGAAGAATAGTAGATGAGTGGAAAAGGTTTCTCTGAAGTTTATAACCTAATGCAATTATCTTTCTGTCATCATTTTCTGAAACAGACAAGGAATGTTGTTGGAGATAGAGGATTGGAAGTGCTTGGCCAGTACTGTAAGAGGTTAAAGCGGCTCAGGATTGAGCGAGGAGCTGATGATCAGGAGATGGAGGATGAAGAAGGTGCAGTTACGCACCGAGGATTGATTGATTTGGCAAAGGGATGCCTTGAACTAGAATACATGGCTGTTTATGTGTCAGATATTACTAATGAAGCTTTGGAAAATATTGGTACATATCTGAAAAATCTGTGTGATTTTCGGCTGGTTTTGCTTGACCGGGAAGAAAGAATAACTGATCTGCCACTTGATAATGGTGTCCGTGCTTTACTAAGAGGTTGCCATAATCTTAGAAGGTTTGCTCTCTATGTCCGGCCGGGGGGCCTTACAGATCTAGGTCTCAGTTATGTCGGTCAATACAGCCCAAACGTGAGATGGATGCTTCTGGGATATGTTGGGGAATCTGATCATGGCCTTCTGGAGTTCTCTAAAGGATGTCCTAGCCTGCAAAAGCTAGAAGTGAGAGGCTGCTGTTTCAGTGAACGTGCATTAGCTTTGGCTGCCTTGCAGCTTAAATCGTTAAGATACCTATGGGTACAAGGATACAGGGCATCATCAACTGGTCGTGATCTCTTGGCGATGGCTCGTCCATTCTGGAATATTGAGTTGATTCCTGCAAGACGAGTTATTGCCAGCGACGGAAATAATGGACAAACTGTAGTCTCGGAGCATCCAGCCCATATACTTGCCTACTATTCTCTTGCCGGGCAAAGAACAGATTTTCCCGACACTGTCAGGCCTTTGGACCCAACTTACCTTCTTGCTGAATAGGTTTGTAAATATAACTTTTCCTTGAGTGGAGTTGTTCCAGGTCTCTATTGCTTCCCTTTTAGGTGTCTTGTCCATATGTACGCCTCTTCGTTCCCTCCCCTTTTTCCTTGATGAGAGTTTTTTACCACATTGATTTTGATCTTTTCTTTTAGACATGCATCCTGTAATAAGTTTGCTTTCCTCGGTTATCTGTAATCTAACACTTGTTGATCTACCTTCCTTAGTCTTCCTGATCTCTTCTTGTTCTGTGTTTTGGGTTTAAAGTAACATTTGTGAGGATGCAATAAAACTTCACGTATTTCTTCAAGTGAGGATGCAATCTTCACTTGTTAGATTTTTCGCGATCAAGTAGTTCGCTTCTATTTTCAGACCTTACGTTTGTGGGATTACACTGTGTGTGTTTGTTGTAAGTCGTTCACTTCTATTGTGGTTTGGATTTCCATTTTTATTAGTAAAGTTGTTTGGCTAGAGGTCGGAGCCTACAAATTGTTTGTTTTCTAAACGGAAGGAGGCACGATCTCGGCTACGAGCAATGCCGCGTGACCTAAAAAGACGTTAGAATTTAGAAAAAGCTGCCTAAAAAAACAAGGTGCATCTTGAATTTAACTCGACATATTGTGTTACAGAAAAGGTCCTCTTTCTCCAACTTGAAATTAAGTTGGCAGTAAGCAAATAAAACTTGAATAAAGTATTGTGTAAGCTTTTAAGAAGCACTAGTCCCTCAGATTTACAGAATAGCTAAAAAGTTTCTCCTTCTCCAATTATTTTTTTTCTTGTAGGAGATGTAAAGCGAAAGTACACCCACAAAGAAACAAATGAGGTAAAGATGACTCAAAATTCTGATCAAATTTAAATGGTAGGTGGCCTCTCTTGCATTCCTTATGCTACTCATAAAGTCTTTTAACACTTTTACTTATTATAGTTTTTGTTTTATTACTCCCTCCGTTCCATTTTAATTGCTAGGTATAATAAAATTAGTTGTTTTAAAAATACTTGTCAGTTTCAATATTCAAGAGATAATTCATCATATTTTTTCAATTCTACCTTTAGTACTTAAAGTCACTCTAAAATGTGAAAAGAATTATTATTGTATGTTTTCAAAAAATTAATAGGGTTATATTAGTCAAATTATCATTTCTATTAATTTTTTTCTTAATAAATATGTAAATTTTATTCTAGCAATTAAAATGGAAGAGAGAGAGAGAGTAATATTTATGCATTAGGTGCATAGTCATGATCAATCCTTTTCGAGCTATCTTCTTTATTTTATCTTCATCAATGTGTACGATTACTTTTAATCTTGTCACTAATCTTGTATAGTTGAATATCTGTTTGAGCATCATATCTTTAATATTCATTTTGTGAATGTGTTAAACTTTAGTAGCCTAATTACACCCCCTCCCCCCCCCAAAAAAATAAAAATAAAAATAAAAATAAAATAAAAATAAAAATAAAAAACACCTACACTAAATACTTATTCTCATAGAATATTAACACTAATCTAATAAATATATAATTTATGTGTTCATAAATACGATTGTTATAAAATTGTAGTTGATTATTACACATTCTCACTTTAATTTATCATTTAATCATGATAAAAAATTGAATACAATTTAATATAAATATCTGATATTAATAAATTTTTATTTTTATTGACACCCTATTAGCTGATTATTGAATCAGTCTATCTTTTGAATATAACTTATCATGAGCCTCTTCTAAAAATAAATAAATAAATGAAGATTCATAGATTTTTGAGCTACATATCAATTTATTATGCAGACGATTTCTATTAGTTGGATAAATTTTTTTGGTAACACAAAAATTTAGTCCTTTTGACTATTTATATTAGAGTTTAAGTTTTATTCACTGTGAGTATAAAAAATATTTTCACAATTACATCACTTACTAAGTAATAATAGACAAATTTTTTAGTAAATACTAATTGATAATTTAACAAAGAAGGTAACTAACCTGCTATCAT
>JACEIK010000225.1:203259-221866 GCA_018107945.1 Datura stramonium | reverse complement strand
TATACCCTTCAAATCATCTCTACCTATCAAGTATTGAACGACTATTTTACCCTTCAATCTAAAACTATTTTTATAATATTTTATATACTGCCAAGGAAAACTAGCATAACGATTAGAGTAAATAACTAATGCAGAGTTGGTGTGACCCAAGTGGGAGGACAAACAGGACTGAGGGAAATAGCCTCATAATGCAGCTGGATGGTGCCATCTGCTAAGTTGCACACCCCCATGTCCATGCCGCCTCCTTCTTCATAGCAGAGGTATGACTCAAAGAAATCATCCGTAAAATAAATATGATTTGGTTTGATTCCCGGAAATTGAGACGCTTGGACTGAAATAGAAGCATTAGCACCCAGGAAAAAAGCTCTGTCCCCTAATTCCTGGGTTACAGTTACTTTTACTTTGCCATCAGCAGATAAATCGACCTGGAAAACTCGGAAAGATGTTGTCCCATATCTTCTCTCCTGTCCATCCTCAAGCTCAGTCATGCCTTCTTCAAGTGGGATGTACGTCAATGGAATCCTCATCCTCTCACAATCATCTTTGACCCACGAATTTTGAACTCCATCTCGCGCAACTACAAATAATGATCCTAGTGATTCTAGGATGTACAAGTGACCCATACCATCTCGACGACAAAATGGTAGTTGCACTAGGACATGACTTCTTTTTCTGGATTCAGGGCCACCTACATCACAAACTACAACCTCCCCACTAAAATTGACAGCATAAAATAGGCCATTAAAATATACCACATCAACGAATGGAGAGTGATGAGATGCATCCCAATGAACCCGATTCCATCTCAAATCGCCTGGTCGCCAAAAACTAAGGAATCTGATGTTTCCCTCAATGACCATGAGAACGAAATCAGATGTATGAGAAGGACTAGCCGATAAAACCGCCTTGCGAACATAGGTAAATAGACATTCCTCCCCGTGCTCTTCGTAATCTTCTGTCGTGTTTTGATGCGGCAATTCAATCTCAACACCGGAGAAAGGATGTAGTAAATTAATTTCACCTTCGTCTTTTCCGACTGTGATTAGCCATCCCAGTGACTCCATACATCGTTTTCCCATGGCTTTAGGAATCCTCTTATTCAAAATCATGCCATTATAGAGGCTGAAGAATTTTCGAAGGCTCTTATCCTCTTCCTCCTCCTCTTCAGCTAACATCAGCCATGGAATTCTAGGCAGATCACTGGTAAAGTTGTTCTTTGTGGCTACAGAGTGCCATGATTTGCAGACGATGCTGAAATTGAGGTAATCTTCAATTAAATTAAGACGCCTACGGATGAGAACGAGGAGATCATGATGAAGTTCCGACCAATCAGGCATCTCTTGCGCCATGGCAGACATGAGGAAATCTATTGACCAATCTATGCCGCCCCCCCTCCCTTTTATTGTGCGGGGAAGAAAAATCCCTAGAGACTACGATTCCCAATCCAAAGTACAGTAGTAATCTTTAAGTTTATATTATTACAGATTTGGCCTTTTAACGTACAAAGTACATTTTTATTCACGTTCCTTTTTTGCCCTGATTTAGGACTTATATTTTTTTATTACATAAAATTACTCAAATTTATCTTATTATTAGAAAGTGTTTTATTCAGTATAAAACACTAAAAATCCTTTAGTTCAACTCTAATTGTATTGTTAAATTTAATTGTTACTTTCTTCAACTTCAGAAATTAATGTCAGAAAATTCATAATTAATAAGGAAGATCATGAATTCCTCTATATAAAAAAACTCATAGAAATAATACCAAACCTAAATATATTAAAGGGCTCCCTAAAAATTAACACCATAGCAATCAGTCCCAATAAGATCGTCTGCCTTTGGAAAAATCAAAATCAAAATCAAATGTTAAACACAACTATGGTATTCTCAATAAAGACTGCAGTTAGGAGTAGGAAATTTTGGGAATGGGAAGGTATGAGTATTAACGGTCTTTATGGGTTAATTTATGTCCGGAAGATCAAAGACGAATTTAGAGTTTCTAAAATATGAATATACCATTAAAAAAAAAGAACAGAGAGAGTATTAAATAAGTGAGAATGATCTCTATTCCTTTGGGTATAATTAAACGATCCCAGTCAAGTGCTATTACTGCCGCTTTATTTGCATAAATGTCAATGGATAATACTATATAAAATATGTACATAAAATACCTAGTTTGAGAGAAAGGCCATAGGTTTCGCCCCTTCTAAGAATGTGTTTTGTATGAGAAATAAGGGACTAATCTCGAAATTAATTTGGAGAAAATTTATCCCACGTTTCGTTGGGATAAAATTCCGGAATAAATAAAATTAGTGCCCAAAAAGTATAATGTTATTTCTATCTCATATCCAAGACTAAGATAATAATTCCAAAATAATTAATACTAAAATAATTTATTTAGTCAAGCAATCCCTAAAGATTAAAAATGACATTTTTAGGTTGTGAATTTTTCCACCTTTGTCACCAAAAGATGGCATTTTTGGGTTGTGCTAGACAGTTAAATACAATTTGAGGGATGGTAAAACTCTCTTTTTATATAAGAAAATTTGCACAAATACGCAGCCTACTCGCAAAACAAACATTTTCGCAATAATGTATATACATTATTGTATATAGTTCTATTTATACATTATTATAGCAATGCATCTACTTTATATAATTAGCTTAATAAATTTATTCGCGTTTCACCGATTATAAAAATAATAATTAATAATTTTATTAATGATAATATAGATAAGTTGTATTTATTATATATATAATCAAAAATAAATTATAAATTTATACGATCAAAAAATAATTTTGCCACGTTCTTTCATGAATAAATATCTTGAAAAGATGTAGCTCTTTAATATTTTGATTATGTAAAACTCTTTTCACTTAAATAAGGGTAAAATTGAAAGAACATCATTAATGCTGCTGATTGCCTTAGCAAACACCACTTATTTTTGAAAAACGAAATCGAAATTTAAGCAGCCATTTTTATTTTAAAACGGAGGGATTAAAAGATAGAGAGAAAAATACGAAATTAATGCACAATCTTCTAAACTTTGTCATATCCTTCACTTGGCGACTACCATTCAATAACCTTCATCTTATTCTTCGAGTCAAACTAAAGCATGAATATAATAACACCAAAAATCATAACAACTAACTAAAAGACTAATGTGATCATTTCTACGAAATCTTGCAATATCTCTGGCTATAAGACTACAATATGAAATACAAAATAATTGTCATGAATATGACTACTAATTATTTTAGGGGTTACGATAATAAAAATTATGGAAATAATGAAAATATAAAAAAATCAAATCTTTAATTTCAAATTAATAAATAACTAAAAAAAATAAAAAAAATAAAAAAAATAAAACATATTTAATATAATTAAGAGAGTTAAAGTATTTAATATAATTAAGAGAGTTAAGAGTTATCTTTCTAGTTCTTTTTTAATGTAACACATAAATAAGGAAAAATAGAAAAAAGCTCAAAAAAGAAAAAGAAAGATAAATTTGTTTCTTGGCCAAAAAGAGGTGTCACATCACTTTTTCTATTCCTAGATTTATTATTATTCTTAATTAGTACTATATTTAGAGTTTGACCAAACTTTTAAAAAGTGATTCTAAGTGTATTTTTTTTCAAAAGTGTTGTTCAAATAAGTATTTTTAGGGAGAAATTACTTTTTTTAGCTTCGGAAAAAATAACTTCTGTTACTCCTTCAAAATATTTATTTTCTTCTAAAAGCTTGGTCAAGCAACTCTTTTTTTTAAAATAATTACTTTTAACTTTTCAAAAACTTGACCAAATAAAGTATTAATACTCTCTATTCTTCTTTTTTTAATAGTGTATTCATAAAAATGAAATCCGGAATCAAAATAAGCCACGGTAAATTGACAAACACAAAAATAGGTCCTTTATTTAAAAAGTTACAAAAATAAGCTTAACAAACCAATTTAGTTCGTTATGCTTTTTTTTAACGCCAATTTCAGACACCGTCAAAGCTCATATAACGAACTAAATTACTCCGATATATACAAAAAGTTTCATCTTTCGAATCCCAAACCCTGATCCCCCACCTGATTTTTAAATTTGTTTTCTCCATTGTTCCACATACAACAGCTTTCCCCACCCCATGATTGTGTAGTGTAACAAGAGGGTTGCTCTTATTAACAGTTAGCAGAAAAAAAGAGAGAAGAAGAGAGCAGAGTGAAGAAGGAGAATATTTTCATAAAATTTTGTCGTACACTACTACCAATAACGATATATAATACTTGGCAAATCAAGGACAGTTGTCCCTTCTCTAAACAGAATTCAGGACTTAAAAGAAAATAACATAAACCTATACTACAGACTTAAAAACAATTACATAATATGAACTAATAATTTCTGATGGACTAAATTAACATAATGCAAAGTCACAATAGACATTTGTGACATGTAGTTGTGAGTTACTTTTTCCAAATTCATGAATCAAAAATATTGCCACTTTCATACCAAAGGGGAAAAGAAAGAGCACATAGTTTTAAGAAGAAAAAAAAGACTGAAGATACATATGAGATGTGATAACTAGAAAAACTATAAAGCTGTTAATTACTTCATTATAAGCTTAAAACTTGAATTTTTAGACCAGAGAACTTATATGGAATTCAATTAATTCACGAGAAGCAATACCCAAAATTAGTGTAAAGTATTAATGTTGTGGAACAACATGATGTTATTACATGATTCCTCATTTTTCAGTCGAGAAGTGAGAGGAATTAAGAGGGATAGTGTGGTGTGGGGAAGGCTGTTGTGTGTGGAACAATGGAGGAAAAAAATTTTAAAATCAGGTTGGGGATCAGTAGGGTTTGGGATTTGGGAACATGAAACTTTTCGGACTAATTTAGTTCATTATTTGGACTTTGACAATGTCTGAGTTTGGCGTTAAAAAAATTATAACAGATTAAATTATTTCGTTGAGCTTATTTTTATAATTAATTAAATAATAAATTTATTTTTATATTTTTTAATTTATTGTGACTTATTTTGATTTCGAATTCATAAAAATGTGACGATTAATACGAGACAATTATAATTACCATTTGAAAGTTCTATTTTTCATTTAATCGATGGGCTAAAGAGTTCTTGGTCCACAAGAGCTACATCATCCCCTATTTCTAGCAACTGTCTTTATTGACTGTCTTTTTATCATTTAATGTAATATTAAAAGTCAAATGTCATTTAATTAATTGTGGATTTTTATTTTTTTTAAGTCAAGAAGTTCAAAATATTGGACCACTTTATAGTTTTGATAGACTACTGCTCCATAAGTCCTATCACCTATGATGATTGACTGTAATTCCCAAAATCTCCCTAAAAAACGCTCTTTTGTTCGATTTAAGATGCGGATGTATACGTCAAATATAGTTAAATTAATCATAAAAGATAAACTAACATTTATAATAAGTCATATTTTAAATATATAGTAGTTAACTATGATTAAGTATGAATAGTTGTAGTTCAAAAAAAGATACATGTCATTTTTTTATTGATTGGGTGTATACACATGATGTGGATAAGTTTTTTCCAATTTGGTAAAGTGAACAAAGTTAGTTGATATTTATTCATTATTTTCTTTTCCTGCCTAAAATATCAGCATAGTTCAAGTAGGACAAAGGAACAATGAATAGTTAAGATGTGTTTTGATAAATAGTTGGTTATAATTCAAATAGAAAATTCATACACTTAATAATTTAAATATGAAACTCGATAAACCGAGATATTTTAAGCGTGTTTTTTACCTTCACTCTATTTTTAATGGTCTTGAATTGTCAATTCAATTATACTTTCAGAAAGCATACAAAAACAAATAATGACAATTGCACAATTTAGTCCTATCAACAAGATGCTAAGTAAGATGGTGAAGATTGTACCCTTAGCTTCTAGGAAGAAAAAGAATTTCATTCCAAGCTATCAACAATTTACAAAATTACTTAACAGACTCTACCAGACTGAACAATCTACTCTTTACAGTTTACACTAACAACAATTGTTACACGAATCGATATGATTCTGACCACCAAAACTTATCGTCTAGTGATATCAGTGAGAGTCTTTCGTGGACATATGCAAGAATGTCAATCTGAAATTATGGAGGCTGGACTACTAGAGATGCTGTCATGGCTATCATCACATGCAGCCAAAGCTCTCTCTAAGTTAGAAACAATATCAGTCATGGTAGGTCTATGTTTCCCTTCCAAGTGCACACAATGCATTGCAGTATATGCCACCAATTCTACTCCCTCTGCTTCTCTCAACTCTGGCAGCCCAACTCTGGGATCCAAAATCTTGTTCAATTCACCAGCCATAATTGCTGGTACTGCAAAGTCCACAACACTCATTGGCACATCCCCCTTTTCACTAGTCTTGAATAGGGCTCTTTTTCCTGTCAAAAGTTCTAACAGTACCACCCCAAGTCCATAGACATCACTCTTTGCTGTCAAGACATTTAGGCCATAGTACTCTGGATCGATATACCCAACTGTGCCTGCTGCCCTCATTGGCTGACTGAAACTGGCATCAGTCTCTGGCCACATTAACGATAATCCAAAATCTGACACTCTCGCAATCCAATTAGCATCAATCAAGATGTTGGATGACTTAATGTCCCGGTGGATTATAGGTGGAACTGCGTAATTGTGAAGGTATTCGATGCCACGAGCAGCATCTAATGCAATCTTGATCCTCATTTTCCAAGAATTGACTACACTACTAGTCTTCTCCACGTTGTTCTTATCATGTAAATGATCATAAAGCGCCCCATTCTTCATGAACTCATAAACCAAGAGTCTTTCATCCATTTCTTCACAATAACCAACTAGTCTAACCAAGTGTTTGTGGTGTAGTCGGGACAAGAACGCCAATTCTGATTCAAAGGCCCTCTCTTTCTCCAGGAATTTCTTCATCTTCGGACTCGTTTCACCACGCTTAATTGCAACCTCACGGCCATCAGCTAATTTTCCCTTGTAAACAACCCCAAAGCTGCCAGCACCAATCTTGTTCTTTAAAGAGAAATTGTTGGTAGCTGCAACAAGCTCTGACAACAGGAACTCCTCTGCTCTGTCACCATGTATTGATGAAGTTCCACTCCTTTGACGCCTCATTAGCCTCGACCCCTGGCGCCTGAGAGTGGATGATCTTGAAACTTGACCATTACTATAACATTGTTGAGCAGCATTATTAGTACTAATAGTAGGTTGAACAGAATTGTGAATTTTCTTCTTCCCAAAACAAACACCAGTCCATAAACAATAAACAATAGTACAAATCCCTGCAATAGCCCCAACTGATCCAACAATTACAAAAGCTAATAATCCCTTTCTCAGCCCTTTAGATGGCGACGTTGGCACCGGAATAAACACCGGTGATGATGGTGGTGGTGCTACTTGAACCGAAATATCACAAGGCCTGCAAATATTACCATTGCCGGAACATAATGTTTTAGACTGAGGATATATACCACAGTCACATATATTCTGAACACATGGGCCTGGAAGAATCATTGGTAAAGGAAGCTCAGTCCCTGGAGGATAAATATTACTGGTCCAACCAGGTCCCCAACAGACAACTGAAAAATTACCACTTGTCAATCCACAAGTAAAATTTAAGCCAGCAACAATTGATTCAAAAGAAACACCTTTTGTAACATTGCTTGAAAATGCACCATCCCCACCCCAACAAACCACTGTATAATTCATCCTAAGAATTCCACAAGTATGATTCAACCCAAGAGCTAATCCATAATACTCATAAGCAAAATTAGATGGTATATCTAATTGACCATTCCCATTATCTCCTTTGCAAACTACAAAACCTGTAGAATTCATCCCACAAGCGTGTCTTCCGCCGGCAAATATATTCACCACTGTAATATTATCAAAACCAGATTGAATAGCTGAAGCAATATCACTGTTTCCCCAGCATACAACCCTGTTTGAACTTTTCAAAATTCCGCAAGAAAATCCCGACCCAGATGAAATTGACATGAATTCTGACGACCCATTTGGTTGTTTCCCCCAATTTGGGTCACCTCTCCAACATCTAACATTTTGGGTACCGTTTGTTAAGGCGCAAATTTGAGTATCACCCATTGTAACAGTTGTTAACAAGGTTGAGTTACTGAAGTACAGCCTTTTAGGTTGAAAACTGGCGTTCCAGAAGAGAAGTGAAAACCCACCGGTTTCTACGCCGGTGAAGCCGTTACGTCCGCCGGCTATGGAGTTAAAGGAGACCTCAGGGGATATGGGGGTGGGTACTGATTGATTTTCTGACCAGCAGTAGATTCTTTGGATAGGTTGAGATGCTACTATGCCGCATATACTGGTGGTGTTGCCTCCGTAGACGACGGCCAGAGTGGTGGCGGAACCACCGAGGGCATGAGAAAATGGTTGTAACACAGAAGTTATCAGCGCAATAACGGCAGCCAAGATAACGGCGCCGGAGACTGATAACGTCATCAGAAATTTTCTCTCATTTGTAGAGAAAGAGGGAAAAGGCCATATGCTGTGAGCTAAAAAAGTAGTAGAAACAATGGGGGAAAGATTACCAGAATTTTAATTTGGAGAATTCAAAAATATAAAGAAATGGTTGGAAAGATTCAGAATATGCAGTGGATATAATATTAAGAAACTAGTTTAAAATTTATTACACAAATTAATTTGAGTGAATGTACAGGGACAGGGACGGCTCCGCCATTATGTTTGAATGGTTCTGTTTTGCAGAGTTCATATAATGTATAGGACAATTCATAAATGCAATGTGGCCGTATGTCTTTTCCTTTTTCCTTTTTCTTTTAATGTAATTTTATCTCTATCTTTGTCAAATTATTTATCTTAATTTTATATGAAAATATCTTATTCATCCACTATTTATTCATTTTAAAAATTCTATACGCCTCGTAAGAAAGATTTACTCCCTCTATTCTTTTTAGTTATTCATGTACTAAAAACATTTATTCTCAAATATTTATTAATTTAAAATATTATAATACTTATATTAATTGATTTATAGTTTTAAGTCTTGAGAAATGATTTACTAAATAAATAGTAATTAACATTAAGAATAAAACAAAAAAAGGAGTTATCTTTCCTTAATATGTTAAAATCAAATAAAAAAAAGTATTAATTAGGAAAAAAATTTGAACTATTATATCCTTTATTTATATCCAAACAATTAGAACATCACTCCATTGTTAGAGTGTACGAAGTCTTTAAAAAAAAACTAATTTCATGATTAAATAACATTTAAATGATAAATTTTCAAATTTACTACCAAATGATAGTTTTGCCCTTAAAAACAGTACCTGGAAACTAATTCAAGGAAAAAGTGAAGGAAGACGCATGAACCCATTTTCTTTTTGTTTTTATTATGAGTGGGGCTACACTGTTTTCTTCTTCTCTCATTTTCCAAGAAAGCCACAATTGACCAAATGGATAAGAATTACTACTACTACTACACACAAAATTCTGTGTGAACGCTGACGATATCTATTCAATTAGAAAGTAATTAAAGATATAAGAAGATATGGTGAAATCCAAGACGAAATGTATATACCACATAAGTGCAATATGGTTGTTATTAGGCCACCGCCCACATTATTGCATAAACATGTGTCACTTTAGGAAGTACGGCGCGATATACATTTATGCCATTTTGACCTTCTACTCGAGAGGTATGGCCTAAGGGCTAGCTCGGATAAAGTTATCTCCAGATTATAATTTAAAAATTAATTTATTTTATTTAAAATATGTGATAAAATAATATTTAATTGAATGAAATATTAAGGATAAAATTTATACTTTGTTTAATTGAAAGTTAAATTTATCTTAAGCTAACTTTATATCTTTAATTCTGAAATATCCTACTTTATTATGAGTACCAAACTAACAGTTAATAAAAAATATTCAAATGGGATGAAAATCATGGATGATTAGAATTCAAAGTTTAGTGAACACAAAAAACGCTAAGGATTGTTTGATAGTTAGTTGGAGTTGTGTGAGTAGTTATAATACATGAATTAATTATGAGAAAATCTATGTATTGTGAGTTTCAAGAACATGCCTTTGTGGTCAACTAGCTTGTTTAAAAATATAGTAGTGGTTTTTGGACCATTTTGTGTATTTTTCGATTGATTTCACAAGGTACTTATTATCTCCCATCAGCGCAGATATTAAATAACTCTATTAAACAAAGTTAGAATACAACAACAAAAAATTTAACATATTCTCACAAGTGGAGTCTAGAGAAAATAGAATATATGCAAACCTTACTCCTGTCTTTGAAGAGATAAAGAGATTGTTTTCGAAAGAACGGAGCATCCACCAAAGTTTGAATAGATCAAAAGATTTGCTGTCTCCACTGTGATTTACTTTGTCCTCCATTCCTCTAATCTTTGGAATTCCCCAGAGATATCCTTGATAAAAAAGCTAAAGAACATCTCTACGTTTTAAGTTTTGCTATAGCCTCGAGGGATTGCCAGATAAAAGACCGTAGACAAGAGGATTTTTTTTCTTTTTGGAACCCTGAAGGAATCCCACGGCATCTGCCCTTCGAATGAGCACTATATGTTAAGCTGCTCACTGTGCAATAGCTCATAAACCACACAGGAGATGTAAACCGCACTAGGCAAGCCCCATGCAACGAGCTCATGATCGAACAGAAGATAGAGCCTGGATTCAATCCAGAGTCTCCCACATGGGAAACTCACCTCCGAACCACTCAACTATGCCCTTGCAGGCGACTAGAGGATTTTAGAAGTTAAAAAATACAAAAATTACTTACTAAGACAAGGAATACTAATACTGTAGCCACTAAAAATATCAAGAACTGAGAAGCTTTAAACAAATTAACACTTTTGTCACTGCTGGAGAGAGCTACTAATCATCAAATCTATACATAAATTTTGGTGAGGGAAAGTATAAATATTTGAAATCACTGTTTACAACAATTGCATATACATGAATATATTCTGACAATGGAAGCTATAAATAAAGTTACAAAAGAATCTAATAGATTTGAGATTTGGATTTTCATAAATGGCTACTCCTCTGCACAAACAATCTATACAAAAATTTGTTCTTCCGGTGAAGAGTTACTAACCTTGTACAACAAATGTAGAGTATAGGTGTATCGCGTCTCCTGGAATAGCGAAAAGTTTTACTTGCAAAAGATCATTGTACATTTGTGAATTCACAAGTGGGGATTCCATGGTTCTGAAACCATTCAGGCATTTGAAACCTTTCGCGAAGCACAGGCCTTACATCCTTCTGCTCAGATAGATGCTTGAGAAGTGGAAGGATTACTTCCAAAAGCTAATGTAGAAGATGAAAACCAAGTTAAACTCATGTGGATCAAAGTAGCCTAAAATTTGACCAATAGCCCTCATTTATATTTTCTGCTCATTTCTTATACCTGGTCGTCATGGGGTTGTCCAGGAGAAAATGGAATGCATGGGATTCCATTTAAAGGCTGTAACAAGAAACTGAATGGGTTGTTATCAACAATGACAATCCGGCATAAATCCTCTGATATGCATGACAGATCCTTCACATGTTCCCGGAATTCCCTGTGATGCGCATATAATGTCAAATTTTCTGTAGTTATATAATATTTATTATATAGAAACAACAGTGACTTCAAACTATTTGAGTTGTTATAGGCAGGGGCGGAGCTAGAATACAAGTTATGGGTTCGACCAAATCTAATAGCTTTGGACCAAACCATAAATTTGTCTCAAGAAATCCATTGAATATGTAATTTAGAACCCAATAAGTTGAAAGGACAAGAATAACAAACGCATAAACTTCTAATTCTGATTTTGCCTTTGATCATAGGTGGCATCAATACAAAGTAGAGTTCACAAGGACAAACATTCCAAGAGAAAATAACGGATAGTAGGGGCATTCATAGTTCAGCCAAAACCAAATTACCAAAATGAACTCAGCAAATCGGAACCGAATAAAAACAAAACAGAGTAGAGGAAAACCGTACCACATCAAATTTAATTAGGTTTGGTTTTGATATACTATTTTAAGAAACCGAAATGCCCGAACTTATATTTTCCAAATCTGTACCATCGTCTTTAGTTTAAATTTCACACAGACTAAAACATATAGAAACAACAAACACATAACAGAATGGTTAGAAACCGTCGTATTAATGAAATACCCCGTGTGAAAAAAAAAAACTAATAAGCAATGAATTTGGAAACCATCATATATTTATTAAACCTTTACATTCACGTGTATTCGATGTGGCTGTCGCATCATCTAAATTGTCTGCTTCAAGGTGATGTTAATGTGCAGTGGCGTACGCAGAATTCTTCATACGCGGTGTCACAATTTTAAAAGATGAGTAAATGAAAGAGTAAGAGTAAAAAGTTTTAAAAAATGAGGCCAAGTGAGCTTGAACCCATGACCGTCAACATGAAAGAGGGAGTGTCTAACCATCAAGCCAATGCACCACTTTGTAAATAAGTAGTGTCCTTTTAATATTTATACCTTATAGTTTCATCTTTTATTATTTATATACATGTATATTCAGTAAAATAATTCGACGAAGCAGTGTCATGTGACACCCCTCGGGCAAAGGTAATCCGCCCCTGTCAATGTGGTGCACCACGTCATCATATCCATTGACTTATCTACGTCCATGTTGCTCCCACCTCAACATATTGTCAGGTAATTTTCTTTCCACGTGGCTTTTTTAAAAAGGATTGCCGAACAAAATTTTACTATAATCTGACTTTGTTTATCCATGCGTGTTTATTATTGACTACTATAGGCGGCGCCACTCAACTTAATACCACCAGTCCACCCTCATATTCACCAGAGTGTTCAAATGATAATGACTAATTCACACCGTTTTGAAGTGTCAACTCAAACCGAACAAACCGAAAAGAGAAAAATTAAACTAATGCCACTACTACAACATTCAATGATATTCCCACCTCATCTATTTTTGCACAAATTATTAACTCCCAGATAGCAATTTCAACTTGAGTTTTCCCTCATTCAGTATGTACCTATTTTAATTCATTCCCGGCATCAGCCTATGTATTCACATCAAGGCCACCGACACCTTCATGGTTACCCCTCAAGCAGCTATTGTCATCACCTAAATCCAAGGCTTACGCTTGTCACTTTTCTTAGCTAATCTCGTTGGATAGTCGATACCAATAAAATTTTGCTTCTTACTTCAAGCTCTAATGCACAATCTAGAGTCAGAAGAATGAATGAGACAATCCTATAATGTCCATGTAGCCTTCTCAATATAAATGTGGTGCACAACACACCAAGTACAACATTAACTTAGGTTTGGACTTGGTATAGTATTTAAGAAATCGAATAACGAAAATACCTGAATTAAAATTTTTCAACAATGTATCGAACAGGTCGATGAACACCCCTAACCGATACTATGCATTGCAATGAACACATGACATAGGTGATAAAATGTGATTTATATCATTAGGTATTATCAGGTACCTTGTCTATCTATCTAATTTTAGTCCAATTTTTCAAGCAAGGGGAGATTTTTCTTTTGGGAACATGACAGAACACATTAATGCGTCCAAAAGAGAGAAATTGAGACTGAAACCACCACAGTCTTAGAGGACCAGTAAGGTTGAGGGAACTTTGGAGAGAGTTCATAAACAAATTCGGGTGTTTGCATGAAGCTCATTGAAATGATACTGATTGACATGAGACAAGAGAAGAACTGGGTGGTGTTTGTTTGAAGTTTTGGAGTTTGCAAACTCAATTTTTCAGTTTTTGCAAAAAGTGTTTGTTTGAAGATTTGAAGTTTTTTGAGCTTGCAAACTCAGTTTTTAAGTTTATGCAAAAGTGTGTGTTTGAGTAAAATGTTGAATTTTTTTTGTAGGATATCCAAACTCAGTTTTCAAAGCTTTCAAATACTAGTTTAGAGTTCTCCAATTTTTTTTGAAAAATTGAAACAACTGAGTTTGGATTATTTCAGAAAAGAGTAATTCGTTTTCAAGATTTAGCTCAACAAATGCTTTAAAGAACTTTAAAGTTGATGTCGCAAACTCAAGCACTTCAAACAAATGCCACCTTAATCCATGTAAGCAAGTTAGTGTTATTGAGCATCAAACATTTCCATGAATCCAATTTTCCTTGTAATATGCCATTTACTTTCAGATTATTTATTTACTCTATGATACTTCTAAAAAAAATAGATTAGCCTCACATTTAACATGTCAAATGATGCCAGATAGGAAAGACAAAAAACAGTAAAAGACAGAAAAACAAATATCCATACTTACGTGCTAATAGTTGAAGGACGATAAAGTCTATGGCTAAACAGATTCTCAAGGTCAATTTTGTCAACAAGGGGTCTTGCATACCCTGTATGCACATAAAAACGATAAATTCAATATTTTTGGATGAAGTCACCAATGTAAAAGGAAGATAACTAAATCAAGTAGAAAGTAATGACTTAACCTTCAAGTCCAGCAGTAAACAAGACTAGATTAGCAAACTCGCTAAGTTGTTTTAGAAACTCATGTAATCCAGGACGTTCAAAAACTGTGACATAGTTGATTTTGGGTTTGCCATCATATTCCTAAAACCTCCACGAAGAGAATTAGCCTGGATCTCATAGAAACTTCCTAGAATATTCTATCAAATAGTAGAAATTAGAAAGTTTACCTTTTCCGAAGATACGCACTCGAGCTCAAACCACTTCAACCCAGCCTCTGTTGCCTGGGTACAAATGATGGTAGGCAAACTTGATGTCTCATATGCACAAATTAAAGTTTCATCCAAGTCAAGAACCACCTGCATCCAGCATCTAAGAACTTGAAAAAAACATAAATAGAAGGCAGTCATTAATAAAATATCTATTAAAAGATTGATCAACACCATAGACAGTCGACAGTTAATCCATGTTGCAAGAAGCACCGGTTATCCAGTTCTACAAGCATTTAATTAGCTGGTTATCCAAAATCTCAGCTAGGTTGTTGGTACACTTAGTGAAAGTGATTTTAGACCCCCTCTTGTCCATAAAATCCACCATCTCTCCTTGAAACAAGTCAACTTCCGGATTAAGTTAGATGCCAGTACTCTTAAGAGATTCTGCCAGAAACTTCTTTGAACTACAACTTTTATTCATCAAGTGAAGGTATATTGGAAACCTTAAGACATAGTCATGTGCATAGACAAAAATGATGAAGCCCATCTGATATCCCCTCCTGGTACGAATCCATCTAAAATAAGGCCCAGCATGCCGAAGAAAGGATAAAGATAAAGGCATTTCATCAGAATCGCAAAGATGCTAGTGTGTAACCAAGTACTTAACCTCTTGGGACAGAGATACAGCAAATCGAGGCTCTGCTTTTGAAACCAGAGCACAGCACAAACAGCAACCAGAGCACAGCACAAAGAGCAACCAGAGCACAGCACAAAGACCTATTGCAAAGACAATAGCTATGGGATGCACTTATGGAACGGCAATCACAAAAATGTTTATAGTGTGGCCAGCCATGTAATTGACAACCGATCACACAGCGTTTTTTATTGAACACTTCAAAATTCCAAGACCTGGCATACACTCAAGATTGTTGATATAGGGCTCCTCTAGTATAAAAGAACACTACCTATTGCCAATAAAGAGATTATTACACATATACAGCAGTCTTTAAAACTTGCTACAACAGCACTTTGCTGGCTCAAGCCTGTATCAAAGCCTAACAAAAAGCTCATTAGACTTGCATGACTATAACTAGCCAGCTAATTTGACAACCCATTTCCTCTAGGGAGCTTATCCAGTGTCCACTACAAGCCCGAGAAATAAGGAAAGAATAGATCAGAAGAAACCCAGAAAATACCATAACACTGCAAAAAATAGAAATCACCTTACAAACTAAAACCGCACGTTGTAATCACAACATTCCCCATCCTTCGACATATTTTCTTTTTTTTTTTTTTTGAGTAAGGTAACTGTTGTATTATCAACAATGAAAGTGGCACCAAAAGTACACTTTCGTAAATAATTACAGGTGATAGTTAAAGAAAGCAAAACCTACCACCTAGACCCCTCATCCTTCGACATATTTTCTGGAAAATAAATGATTCTCTAAGGAACTCCTGCCTCTTTCATCGATCTCAGCTTTTCCACGGTTCATATCCTCATTATAGTTGCACTGCTTTAGAACTTCTTCCTTTTACCAAGTTGGATTTCCGTCAATACTATTCATCTATTCAGATTTGAAGCTAATTTTGCATGTTAGATGCTTATATTAAATTTGCAAGTTGACTTGTGATCATCCTGGACCAATCTGCACTTGCGTTTTCACACTACTTAACTAGCCTATACTAGCAGCCAAGGGTGAGGCCTAGCAGCCAATGAAGTGGGTGAAAAACATGAGACCAAGGTTCAAATTCCAACAGAGACGAAAAAAAGCTAGGTGATTTCTTCCTATTTGCCAAAGTCTTGGTAAACAGGATTGTCTGGTATTTGTGCTGGTCATTGTTATTCAGCTTGTATCTCCCACATTATGCCTCTTCAAAAAGCATATATAGAATTAACAAATCAGATGCTATAGCAGACATTATATTCCTTCATGACATAAAAGCTAACATATTGTAATGCATCATTTGTTGGATTAACTGGACAATGCAGCACCAATCCATTTTGAAAAGAGAAATCAATCATTACCCATGAATTTCTGTTCACTTATATGAATCAATGTGCGCCTTCTAAATTTTCTTCCTACTATTCCAAGCAACAAGTTAACTACATCCACTTTACATATCATATTACAATTCATTATTTTACCCCATACTTGAGTTTACTATGACACGAATCAAAGAATGGGGAAGAAAAAGAATGTAGTATTGACCATCTCCCCGCTACAGCAAGTAACAAACAAGACGGTCATGCACAAGCATACATTAGTTAGGTCAGTGGTTGATTGAACTGGAGCTTCGAGATGCAGAAGAATAGAAATCGAACATTGACCTACACATCCCTAAGATTCTTGGTGTCTACTTTGCATTTAGTCTTTCTCCCATATTAGATATCCACACTTTTGAAACTTTCTTTGCAAGTGATCATGCTTCATCCAACTTCTTATAAGCATTCCCTTAAAACTTATACTGCACAACTCATAACTATTCAACCAAAAAAGTTGTAGTTTACCAGCATATCAAAAATTGGTAAGCAGTAAATTCAGTATGAATTCCTGAGAAAAATCCTATCCTCGACCCTGCAAAAGAGACTAAAATATGCAAATTATTTAGTTTTACAACAGGTCCTATTTTACCATTTAGCGTGAATTTAACCACTTCCACTGCTGACTAGCAGTCTGGCGCAAACCATGACCATTAAATTACACTGGTTAATTGCCAAGCGCAAACCTACTAGATTCCTAGTAAGTATTCAACTTTTAGCAATGATAACCTGTTCAACTCCTGAGCGACCAATACAAGAGTGATATATGACTCATTCTCATAAGTAATCAAAGAGCTTAATGCACTGCTATCAAACTGTAGTCTGTATACCCAAAAATAGTGATGCTCATCTGAATGATAAGTAGTTCAATGATAATGTAATCACATTGGTTGTTTGGTCCATGAACAAGTGAAACAAAATTTGCAAATACATAAATTGCTATGCGGTGAAGAATGACACAGAGTTTGAAACATAAGGGTCAGTATCTAAAGATTCCAAATACCAAAGTCAAGAATTAGTTTTATTCTGCCATTGCTAATTCACATTATGATTTCACATTCTATCTCGTACAAATTAATTACTTAGTTTCCCCGCAAAAGTTATGCAAACATTAGTTAAGCAGAGTTTTACTTCGGATAAAACTACTATATAATACAGAATTATATAAGTAATAACCAAAGGTTGTACTAGTAGTGAAGAGTTTTGTTGCATTAATAGTACAGAGTTATATGCTGGAAAGTTTTTTCCTTATATAGCAAAACATGTAGTCATACGATCCAATAAAAGGAAAAGCCAATACTCAAATCCAATTTCTACGGCTAACCAATAATGTCAGCATCAGTAAATATTAAGGTCTACAAAGCTTACGAGACTTTACCGTGAGCCTCTGTAAACGTTCCTCCTCGACACTGATCGGGAAACTACCGGTGGTGATTTGCAGAGTCGAGAGAGCGACGGATGACGGCGGCGGTGCCTCCTCCTCCTCCGGCAGCTCAACGTCAGGCAGTGGCTTGAACTGCGGAGAGGAAGAGAGAAGAGAGCTATTGCGAACGCCAAAGTAGGAGAGAACCTGAGTAACGCAAGGCGTTCCTCGAAGGATCTGAAGAAAGATCTGGAAGAAGAAAGCTAGCCAGTTCAGTAGCGATTTCCAAATTGGTAGAGTTCTCGGCGCGTAGACTTGTGCAGCTTGAACCAGCTCCGGCATGTTTTCGGCCGGAAACAAAGACCGGTGAATCTGTATAAATTCCGGCGAAGGATGCGCACCGTGTTATATAATTCACCAAATGTGGAAGTCAAAAATGGCAAATCAATGGAGAATTCAAAGCTCTTTTTCTTAATTGTACTACTTTAGTAGATGCTGAGTGTATTATTATCCTGAAAT
>JACEIK010000225.1:114734-160901 GCA_018107945.1 Datura stramonium | reverse complement strand
ACTGAGGATGATGAACCTTCAACGTTCATGGAGGCAACTAAAGGGCCAGAAGCATCCCAGTGGATGACAACAATGCAAGAGGAGGTGATGGCTCTACATATGAACAAGACGTGGGATCTAGTTCCACTACCATCTAGAAGAAAAGCTATTGGGAACAGATGGGTATACAAGATCAAACGCAATAGCAATGATCAAGTGAAACGATATCGTGCTCGACTGGTGGTAAAAGGATATGCTCAGAAAGAAGGCATTGATTTCAATGAAATATTTTCTCCTGTGGTCAGAATTACAACCATAAGAATTGTTTTGGCCTTGTGTGCTACATTTGATTTACACCTGGAGCAATTGGATGTGAAAACTGCATTTCTTCATGGAGAACTTGAAGAAGAAATTTATATGCTCCAACCGGAAGGCTTTGTCAAAAAAGACAAGGAGAACTTGATTTGTTGGTACAAGAGATTTGATTCTTTTATTATAAGCATGGAGTACAACAGACTCAGTTCAGACTATTGTACGTATTACAAAAGATTTGAAGGAGATAATGATTTCATTATCTTGTTGTTGTACGTGGACGGCGTGCTAGTAGCATTCCCCAACAAAGATCGAGTCCAAGAATTAAAGGCATAGTTAGCTAGGGAATTCGATATGAAAGATTTGGGACCAGCAAACAAGATTCTAGGGATGCAAATTCATCGAGACCGAAGTGAAAGGAAGATTTGGCTTTCACAAGAGAATTATTTAAAGAAGGTCTTGCGGCGTTTCAACATGCAAGACTGTAAGCCAATCTCTACCTCACTTCCTTTTAATTTCAAGTTATCCGCAGCAATGAGTCCTAGCACTGAAGCGGAAAGGGAAGAAATGCCTCGAATGTTGTATGCATCAGCAGTAGGAAACCTCATGTATTTCATGATTTGCACAAGACCAGACATTGCACAAGCAATGAGAGTTATCAGTAGATACATGGAAAATCCGGGCAAAGAACATTGGAGCATGGTGAAAAGGATTTGAGGTACATTAAAGGGACCTCACATGCAACTTTGTGTTTTGGGGGATCAGATTTTACGGTCAGGGGATATGTAGATTTTGTAGGTGATCGAGACAAGAAAAAATCCACGACAGGATATGTGTTTACACTTGCTGGAGGAGTTGTGAACTGGATTTCCAAGTTACAGACTATGGTAGCACTGTCTACAACAGAAACTGAGTACATGGCAGCTACACAATCTTGTAAGGAGGCGATTTGGATACAAAGGCTTATGGAGGAACTCGAGCACAAACAACAAGTGATATTGTGTATTGTGATAGTCAGAGTGCCTTGTACATTGCAAGAAATACAACCTTCCATGCCCAAATGAAGCACATAGACGTACAATATCACTTTGTACGAGAAGTGGTGGAGAGCGGAAAAGTGGATATGCAGAAAATTCACACTAAAGATAACCTAGCAGATGTCCTGACCAAGCCAGTTACAACAGACAAGTTCCTGTGGTGTAGATCCTCCTTTGGCCTCGCAGAAACGTAAGCTAGCATGGAAGGAAAAATTAGAGAGACGCTATTGTGTGAAGACATGATTATCATCATATCTTCAAAGTGGGAGAATGAAATGAAATGGTCAAATAGGGTGGTTAGTTTGTCAATGGGCAAATTGCCCAATTAGTCCTTTAGTTGGGTAAATTTGCATTTTAGTCCCTAGACTCAACACTATAAATACCCCTCACTTCATTCATTCTAAACACACCAAAAACATCACAAAAACACTTTTTCTTAGTGGTGTAAATTTCTCTCTGAGTATTGTAAAATTTCTTAATAGTGAGATTCTCTAGTTTTGCCTGTGGCCGTAGCCAACATTTGGTGAACCACGTAAATTTTGGTGTTCATATTTTCTTTTGTGCTTTTCTCTTTTGCCTCATTTATTGTCGAGTTTTTTCATTCTGAATCCTACCAAAACCGAATTTCACATTGTCTCCGGCGTCGTAGTATCTTCCCGTTAAGTCAATGTAATTGGAAAATTGGATGAGAAAAAAGAGAGGTTAAAGTGTAAGATAATTACAAATAATACTAGATCAAATAGAAAAAATAGTGATGGAAAAGGTTTGCTTTTAAACAATTTTTTTTTGCTTGTGCTTATGGAATAATTCAGAAGAACTACATGATCGGTCAGGATTCATATAATTTGTAGTAACGGATATAGTAACGATAGCATTAGTATATTTAAGTAAGATCTCACTAGTGGGAAATAGGGAGGGTGATGTATAATTCGGAGAGAGACTATTTCCAATCTAGACCCTCGGTTCAAATAAAACATTTCAAAGCAAGTTTGAAAACGAAATACAATAATGAAAAAATAAATTATATAGAAAAGAATCGTAACAACAACAAATAATAATAACCAAAGAAATGAAAATAACAAACTTATGAGTTCATATGAATCTGTAAAATCAAAATCTTGAATTCACCCCTATTAACCGACTCTAATTTGTTTGAGAATGTGACATATATAGTTAGTGTTGTTTGTGCTTATGGATCATTGTATAGAGAGAAACGCATACAAATATATTTATTTTTTGGATAATGTACTTATGGATTGAGCCAATAATAATAAATTAGTTGAATTTATTGTATAAAAATTAATTTTTTTTACATCGATTCTACAGTAAATAATTAAATAGGCTATATATACTAGGACTTCAAATTCAAATGAAATAAAATTTAAATTCTGAATCGATGGATGAGATGATTTTTTACTTACCCCTTGGTCTTTGCCATCTTCAAGGGCTGAATCTCCACGCCATTGCACACGTTGATTAGAAGGCAATTTTCCTGATCTTTGAGCTTCATAATACAATAAAGATTTTGTAAGTGCTGTTCCATAATCTATTGATTCTCCATTTACTAATAAAATCACTAGGTAAAATCCAAACATAAAATTATTTGTTGAAGACATCTTATAATTAAGAGAAATTATATTTTAGTTTGTGAGTTTTCCCTTGTATGGTTTGAGGACTATTGCATGACAAGTGTGTGTGTGTATATATATATAGATTGTAAAAATGGAGAGAATTGGGAGTATAATCATTCTCCTCCATGTATAACTATTGGGAAAAAATCAATTTAACTCTGTAGTCGAGGAACATAACAAGTCAGAAGCGAGTATAGTTTATTTCCTCATTATATTCCCTTCTTCTTTTCAAGTTATTTCTATTTTGAGTGTTATATTCTAAGTAACATTTAACGTTGCTTATATTTTATTAATGACGTGCATATACTATTATATTTAAGCAAATATGTATCATATATTTAGTTGTAAATTTATAATATCTTCTGCCAAGATATTTATTAGAGGAAAAGCAGAAGCTCTTTCTAAAAAAATTATTCAGGTGAACCGTTTTCGAGAGAAGGCGACAAATAAAGCGTAACAAAAATCTCACTAAAACTTAAAGGTTTTGAATATATATGTGTGTGTGTTTTTCAAAAAGGATAGTGTAGATGTATTACCTTTTCCGAAAGAAAACATATTTGGAGATTATCATAGTGATTTTCAAAAAATAGATTTATAAAAAAGAAATTTTAGATTTTGACTAGCTATGAGGGGAACATTTTTAGAGAAGATCAATAATTTAGTTCCATCAGATACTGTAATAGTATATAATTTTTGTAATAATATACCATAACAATATACTTCAGCTACTATTTTAGATTTCAGTTGTATTCATCGTGTATCAAAAATTTGATTGTTGAATCATACGGGTGCTAGTGCACGAAGTTAAAATCATGATTATGAAACTAAATAAAAAAAGAACAATTAAAATAAATAAATAATGGAATCAGAAAGAGGCAGATGGGTGCATTTTGGCGCTGGAAGCAGTATGCTTCAGTCACAAGAAATTGGGAGGGTTAATAGAACTTTCCGGAATAGAGAAAAATATCTACAGTTAATAACTAACTTGGTTAAAAATCAGTTGATTATAACTGCTTGGGGAAGCTGAAATGTGATTATAAAGAGGTGGCTCAGTCCGAGCAATTAACTATCAGCCCTTTCTCAATTTACAAATTCCTTTAGTCTCCGCACAATGGCTGATCAGAATGTGAACCACCAGGATATGGCTGATGTGAACCAAGTCGGCCTTCCACCGCAGAAATTCACTTGTTTTCACTGCAGAAAGCGCCAGTATAATGACTTGTCCTCCATTATCGCTCACAACAAAAGGATTCATAAATTGAACAGGTTGATATGTGCGGTTTGTTCTACCGCTTTTCGCTACACCATGGATCTTGCAAATCACGTTGAAGAGACCGGTCACGGTGCGACAAAAAGCAGAAATTAGTTCTACCTCTACGAAACAGAAGATCAAGTTACGTTTCGCAATTCTTTGTTAGTAGTACTTTTTCTGTTAGCTGAATTGTAACAACATGAAACAAAGGATCATAGAATTACTGGTTTCGTGTTTTCTTTAGTAGAAAAGAGTGTATAGTTACATTTCGCAATTGTTTACTAGCTTACTATTTTTTCAATTAGCTGAATTGTAATGAACATCAAACAATGTTAATAGAATCACTGGTTTCTTCTGAAATTTTGTTGTTATCTGTTCTGTTTTTTTTAGTTCTTCTTCGCTGCTTATTTTCTGTTTTCGGATATCGTCAACGGCGGCAATCCAGATGACTGGATTTTTCAAACAATGCTAATAGAATCACTGGTTTCTTCTGAAATTTTGTTGTTATCTGTTCTGTTTTCTTTAGTTCTTCTTCGCTGCTTATGTTCTGTTTTCGGATACCGTCAATGGCGGCAATCCAGATGACTGGATTTTTCAAACGAATTTTTGAAGGAAGGAAATGAAGAAGAAAATATATTTTATTAGTTTTAGTTTTATTTAATTTACTATGCTTCCTAGCAAGGGCAAATTTGTCTTTTCCAACTTCTTTGTTTTGCCCTTACAATTGCTTCAGAGATAACATCAATTTGCTTCGTCTGGGTATTCTTCCATATATCTATTATATATAATTTCTTCCAAAGATTTTATCTTTTGGAGATAGGCGCAATGTTTGTTAATGGAATTGTATTTGATTGTGTCAAATTCTTGTATTTTGCTTATTTTTCGTATATGAGTTTTTTCAGTTGTTCTTGTTTGGTTCTNCTTATTCCACATTTTACCCCGCATAAAATTATACATAAATTTCTTCATAAGTTATGTGAGTATTAATTATGTAGAATTACTAAAACACAACCAAATATCGTATAAAATTTATACATGAATAACTTTTATACAACATTTGGAATCTACCAACCAAACATTGTTATAAAATTAATACATAAATAACTTCTATCTTATTTGAAAACCAAACAATGTATAAAATTAATACATGAATAGCCAAGTTATTCATGTATTAACTTGAGCTCTATCCAATAACCAAACGACCCCTAATTGTTTAAACTAATAATTTATATTATATGTTCTATTCTCCAATACAACTTTGTATTATAATGCGTCTTCGTAATGATAATATTTATATTAAATGTTAATCTGTTACGAGTGAAGTAATACAAATTTTGTAATAATTACCATGAAATATATATAATTCATGCATTTAAATGCTCGTGTAAAAATGAACGATTTTTTTATTTTTTAATCAAACGGTATTTTTATGATGTTTTTATTTATTGAAAAGAACTAACAAAAAAAACAACTATTGAATTTTATCAAACTCTTAAACATAATCATATACCAATTTGAAATTCATAATTTTCTTTTTAAATTCTTATATTGTTATCATTTAAATATTAGTTACGCTATTTCTAAAAATTTATTTTTATTACTATGAAAATACGCACAAAACACATACGCTAAACTTAATTTTAAAAAAAAATATTTTTTGTCATATGAAACAAATATATGTTCTAGAGAAAAAAAAAATAGCGAGACAAGAATTAATTAGCAGAAAACGAAATATTGTGTGAAAGAGAAATGCTACAGCTACTAAATTTCTTTTTCCTCGTATGGAACACGTACTTTTTTTCTTTTGATTCCGCGTTCAATGTGTGATACTTACAATAAAAATTTGATTAAAATTTGAATTCGCTTATTGCTAAATTTATTTATAAAAAATAATATTTTTGAATATAATTTTTTTAAAGAAAAATTTCAAACTTAATATCTCCTAAGTAAAAATATAAGAATTCTACTTTCTTTTCCTTTGCTTGAAAATAAATGATATTTTAATCTTTTGATTTTTTTTATTTTTTTTATTTTTTTTATTTTTTTTATTTTTTTTATTTTTTTTATTTTTTTTATTTTTTTTAGTTTTTTTAATTTTTTCAAATTTTAAGATTTATTAAAAAAATATTAAAAATTATATTTTTTATTTTTTTAGAATTTTTAATTTTATGGTTTTTTTTTTGTTTTAAAAATATTTTATGATATCATTTTTTAATTTTCTAAATTAAAAATATCAATTTTAAAATGAGGAAGTATCATGATTCATTTAATTTTGGTGAAATATATACTTGCTTCAAACTTTTGAACAGAATTAGATCACAAAATTGATCACTGATCACATGGTATGTTTTAAAGTTTATTTCCATCGATATAGAAAATGCTTGCGATGTAGAAACTACCACGTTCTTTCAATCAAGTTAATTAAAATAAAGTCATTCAATTTATATAAAATTTGGTCAACCATGCACATGTATGTCCTACTTTTATCTATTTTTCATCTGTTCAGTTAATTTATTAGGAATTAAATTAAATTTAAATTTATATACTTATATTATAAAATTTATTTTTAAAGCGATATTTTCATAATATTTTTTTATTCTTCTAATAAGTTATAAAAAAGAGTTTAATTAAAAATAAGTATCTCAACTATTTTCATCATAGCGTATAGTTCATAACTTGCTTATAATATTTCTTTCGTCCTTAATTAATAGCCATGAGTTTTGGAATCTCTATCTGTACAAAATTATAAATTATTATATCAATTGTTCCCTTCTTTTCATTTCTCTTTTTTTTTTCTCTTTCAGCCTCATGAACTTGATTTTTGTTATAATCAATTAATCATGTTTATGATGGTTAACTCAAAAATTAACAATTCTTTTAACTAAATAAGCATAACAGCATAGTGATAATACTTCTTTCTTGGGTTTCGTTCGCATATAATATTTTCATCTACTCCTTTTGAAGGCGTCTTGATTAAGTGCGAAGCGTTAACTCTTGACAAGTTAATTTTTCGTCTTCAAAATTCAAATTTGATATTTTTATTAAAAATAAAAAAGAATCTTTGAATTCATTCCACAAACCCATTTTTTATCAAAGTAATTAATACACTAGCTAGACGTATTCAAAACAATTATTTAAACATAAAAGAAGAAAGAGAAATATATATATATAGATAAAGAAATAGCACACCAAAATTCAAATAATAATATTATCAGCAACTTTAGTTTTCTCTTGAAAGAACTCTTCAATTAGTGTAAACTGTCAAAGTACTTTTGTAACATTCAAAATAAATATTGAAATACAAGGAAAAAAGAAAAAGATTAAAAAATAGCACACCAAGATAAAATAATACAAGCACGTAAGCAGCAGATTTTACTCTATAGAAATTCATGAATATGTGATTGATCTTAATCAGACTATAAAAAAACACCAATATTTTAATTATTATTTACTTTATATTTTAATATTTTTATTATCTTACATATTTAATTGGGTGAAAATCGTTTTCACCCTCCAACTTTACTTTAAAAATCAAATTCTCTCCTCAACTTTGAACAATAGACAATTTTTTTCCCTTTATCCAATTGACTTTTTAAATGCCTATTTTACCATTATATTATCAACTTTATCTTCTTCTTTTACTTCACCCTAATTCTTTTCAATCTTTAATTTTCTCTTAGAATTTTTTATTTAAAACATATTTAATAAAATAAATAAATATTAACTTTTGGAATAAATAAAATAAAATAAAATTAGTTGAGTTCATAATTACTGATATTCAATAATGATGTAAATTAGCATAATAAATAAAATATTAATAATAACAATCTTTAAATACATATTGTCCCAATTTCTTTCATGTAAATTAACATGTGTATATATATATTAAATCACTTAATCATAAAAAATATAAAAAAATTAATAAAATAAAAGATAAATTTGAAGATTATTTATTTATAATATAATTAATTCTAAATTATAATTTACGAATATTCTATTAATAACAATCAAATTTTTATTTATTTATATAGACAATGAAGAAAATAAAGGATACATATATAAATATTTAATGCATATTTCATTTTAATAAACAGTTTTAAAAAATAGTAAATAGCATTATATTTTATGACAAATTCATAAGTATTGTTCTACTTATAATAGTGAATTTAAATAAGAAACTAAAAAAATGTATAAATATTATATAATTTTAAAATGTATTACATAAATGGAGAATTAAAAATAACAAGGTAATTAAAATAAAGGAGAAATTATCTATGATTCAAAGTTGAGGGAAGAGTTTGATTCTTAAATTAAAGTTGGAGGAAAAGCGACTTTCACCCAGATTTATTTTAATAATTGAGCATATATTGATATATTTTAATAAAATATTAAATCATTTTAAATTATGATGTAAGAAAAAGATGTAAATATCACATATGAAAAATTCAAGAAGCATCAAGTGCACGCAGTCATTCATTTTGAATCTTAATAAAAGTAAATAAATAAAAGAGATAAAATGACAAGAATTAAAACAAGGGCAGTTAAGACTATTTCTCAGTCTTTGGGCAAATTGATTGTTGTTAAAATTTGAATCAATCATATATAACAAGAATTCATAATTAGACAAAGTATTATTATTATTATAATTGCATGTAGAAGCCCCACATATTTGAAACTGTATTTATTTATTTATTTACTAAAAAGTAAAAAAAAATGTTGTTGTACTATGACTTAGCTCAGTCCAATTTCCAAACAAGTTCAACCTTCTCAACGACTGAATCAGCTAAATTAGCTATGCTGTGTTTTGATTTTAAAAAATAAATAAAAGTTCCCTCAGATAATTGTTATTGTAACTCAGAATTCAGATTTAATTAATCGGATCTCGATAAATACTTTTTTGATATAATTAAAAGGGTACTAAAGAGTTATATTTTTTTCAAAATATTTATTAAGGATAAACTAACAAAAATACATCTTATTATTTAAAAATATTTATAATTTTTTAAAAGATGTATTCAAGTTAAAAACATCACCTATTTTAAAATGAAGAAAGTAAAATAATAATGTAATAGTTAAATGATTTTTATTTCATGAAAAGTACAATTTTTGGAAAAAACTAAAAATTCGTTTGTATCCGAGATGAAATCATGATTTAAAATCATGTTATGAAATCATATGAGATGAAATTGAAGTTTTGTTTGGACATACAATTTGAAATTTTAAGTTTGATATTTTTTTCTTATGAACATAAAAACCTCATTAAGTTGCGAAAATTATCAAGTTTTTCCAATTCTTATACAAACACCAAGTAAGGTAAAAATTCATAAAATATAATCACAGTATATCGAAAATCATTCTAAAAAAATACAACATTTATTGAACGAACTTTAGTTCAATAAAAGTAAAATTAAACATGAGTTGCGATTAATCTTCATCTTTAGTATAGTTGACAAACTTATATTCGATATAAATTGTTAGCAAAGGTTCATAAGAGTAATAATAGTAACAATAATTTTATTTACATCTAAATAAATTGTTGGTAAATATAAAATAGTGGATTATTATTTATTTTTTTTATAAAATGAATTTGTTGATCAAAATTTATATTTGAAAAGTCAACTCATGATTTGAAATCCCAAATCAAGTTTCTTTCAAAATTTTGTAATTTCATCTCATGATTTAAAATCATGAGATTAAGCATGTCCAGAATCTTGATTTCATCTCGTGATTTTAAATTCTGAGGAAATGAAATGATAATCCAAATACCTACTAAGAAAGAAATGCACCACATATACTTAGATGAAGAAAATATATTTTGGTATCAATAAATATGATGAGATAGATAAGATATTTTCATCTATGATTAACTATTTTTATGTTCAGAGTCTTAAAAGGAAAAAAAGAAAAAGTCTTAATATGAAGTGTTTCTCTATTCATAACTTTTATTTTAGCTCCACTTATATTTTAATTAGTTGTAATCCCTTAAATTTTTAAATATCATATAATTATTATATATATATATATATATATATATATATATATATTCTTTTATTCTATAAGAGAGAGTTAGCAGGGACCTCCCTGCCAACATGTCTGTGTGTTGACGGCCCAATGATTGGTAATTTCAAATATTTTAATTTTTGCTTAAAAAATATATTTCGAGTAGGTATATGTGAATCGAGATAATTTAGTAAGCTTACATTTTAAGATATAATATTTTTAAATTTATAGGTATTATTTTTTCTGTGCATTTATTCACATATGACATAAATAACTATTTTAACTTATTAGCTGTATTATATAATAAATATAATATTATTTATATTAGACCAGACAATGCCCAACACATCTTGACTAATATATATAATTGGCACAAACGATCAATAAAATTTTTTCGAATCAATAAATGTATGATTCGCGTTTATCAATAGGGACTAATTTGGTGACGAAGCATGTGGGATAGAGTTGGCCAAAAGAGAACGAAATGGCAAGGAAGAAGCAAAGACCGAGTCTTTCTTACAACTAAGCACCAGTTCAGTACTAACTAACTAAACACTATATACTAATTCAGTGTGGATTTTATGTGGAATTATTTTATTTTATTTTAAGTAAGTAGCAGTAGAAAGCAGCCAGCTAGCCAGCCATACACAGCAAAGAAAAGAAAAAAATAAAAACGAAACGTGTTTGACCATTTTAATACTAATTTAGTCTTGCAGACCGCATTTTCCATTAAAGACCAGCTGATGGCCAAATGGGTGTTTCCCCACTCTCATCCATACTGCGTAAGTGCGTATATCCAAAATCACTATTTAAAGTTGTGTGTTCGGTACAGAAAAAATATTTTATTTTTTAATATTAAAAATTAATCTATTAAATATATAAATAAAAATATTTATATATAATTTAGATAAATAATATGGAAGTGGTCTACTTGAGGATGAGATATTATAGAAATAGGAGTAAAAATAATATTTGTTGAGAATAAAAATAACATATAAATGTGAAATGCCACATAAGAAATATTTCTCCTTCTTTTAGTATAAAATTAATTGTTTTCGTTTTTTGAAGAAACTTATTTTTCTTAATAAATTATTTTCACCGAACAGACCCTTAACTCTGTCCATTTTTTCATCCATTATCCGTTCATGCTGTTTTAATCTTTCATAGGACTTAGCTTTCACAGAATTAATGAGTGTCTATTATATTATCAATTTCAGTTTACGTAATATTTTTATTTTTAAAATTTAAATTATAAAAAGACAAATTAATAAATATTTAAAAACATAAAAAAACACAAATATAAAATTAATAATTTAATTATTAACTCTTGATAAATGAATTATTTTTTACATAAATTAAGACATAAGGAGTACTTTCTAATGTAATATATACTAATAAACTTTTTACGATATTAATACAATATTTATTAATAGCTCATTATTTTCAAAAGTTCTAATTAAAAATATTTTTAAAATGAAAATTAAAAAATGACAAGTTTTCTGAATTTTCTTGTGGGCTATTGAATAACTTTTGTAAGTGTGAACAACTTAATTAATGGTACGAAAATTAGCATTCTGCTTATTCCGTACCTTCTTCTCTTCATTATAGTTCAAAATTTTCTCCTCAGCCTTAGAATTTTTAGACCAAGTACCTGAGAAATGTCAAAAATCAAAAGACCCTTACGTGATTCATGTTTTTGGAGTTTCAAAAAGGATAAAGAAAAAGTAGCTCAAATAAAAACTTCTTGGTTTGTTTGACTGGGCCTTGTGAATACGGGTGGACGTTCGGATTATTGTGGATATAAAAATTTTAAAATTTGAATATTTTATATTTGAATTGAAGAATTAAATTTAAATTTGATTTTGATATTTAATTTTCGATTACAGCATTTAATGCATATCACAACAACTAATAGTTTCAATTCACTTAATAGTTTGCTCTTTACGAGTATTTGGTAAGAGTGTATAAGAATAATATTGAATAGAGTGTATTAGTAATCTTAGTATTAGTTATACCGAGGTTACTTCTCATGCATTGCTTGTTTTGGTATGTTAAAAGCATAATTTCTAAAAGCAATTATTTGTTTATAAAAATATCCTTTATAAATAAGATAGAAGTGATGTGAGAAAAGTTTTGGCTTTTTAATCATGCTTGCTAATACATCGTTGAAAATCATTGCATTATTAACACATATAAATTTTCATAAATTAATTATACGTAATATAATACAAAATATAGTATATAATTAATACTTGCATTAGTTATACATAAATTTTTTTAAAAAAAGTATCAAATAAACTATTAGTAGTACATAAAGCTAATACATCTACCCAACCCTTTGAGTGTACAATTTTTCTGTTGTTTATCAGAATTAAGGTTGCCCTATTGTATATGCCGTGTAATTCCATACAAAACTTAATAATATAATAGATAGTGTTAGAAGAGTACTAACCTATTTATTTAACAAATAAACAATATTATTGAATATAAAAAATAAAAAATTTAAATTTTTCCATGTTCGAAATCTATAATTTTTTAAAAAAAATAAAATTCAAATGAAATAACCAAAAAATGCCGACGTCGATCCAGCCCTTCTTGTGAAGATTCAATTCACATTAGATGTTTCGTTTTTACACCGCACATGCGTTTGCGCGCGTTGGCGACTCGTTCTCGGTAGGGACCAAAACGCACGTGAGATAACGTCAATATAAATACGCCATTGCTTCGAATTTACGTACAACCAAATTAAAACCTGCAAATCAAAGCTAAAGACAAAGAGCAAAGAGCAAAGATCTCAATAAGCAAAAATGCCTTGTGCCATAATGACAAATTCTCCTATATTCTCCAACATCACACGAACACCAAAAGTACTTTCCCCATTTTCTGCAAACCATCATCTTTACAATCGCCGGTAGATCGGTCGTCTCTCTATGCATCATCATCATCATCAGTATCGCCAGGTCCGGCAGGTTTGTGTCAATCACCTCTATCGCCGTTGACTTGCTACAACAGAAATATCAGGGAAGAGGAGGGTCCGGCGGTGTGTTCAACGTCATCGCCACCATCGGCGTCGGCGGCAATTTTGAAGAGGAAAAGGCCGGCGAGGATTTCGATTCCGATCGTGTCGTTGGGTTTGGGACACGTTGGTGAGACGCCGAGGGAAGAGAGTAGGTTGGATGAAGTGGAAGTTGAAGGAGAAGGGTACTCTGTGTTTTTGTAAAGAGGGAAAAAAAGGGTGATATGGAAGATCGGTATTCTGCCATAGTTAATGATGATGCTAAGAACGGCTCTAAACAGGTACTTAATTATTTGCTAGAAATGTTTGTCTATCTCTTAATTTTAGGACTTTGAAGGATAATTTATATATATCTACTGACTATTGATGGATATCCCAGACTCCCAGTCCTTAATTGAGGATTTCGCCTAAAGATGGATACAGGGTAATTGTGCAAATTATTGATTTAACCATCTAATTAAGCAACTGGATTGGAATTGATGTGTAGTTGTTGTTGATGATGATGATTCTTTAGTAATTCTCACATCATTTAAACGCAATTTTATGAATATAATGCTTAAAAGAAATCCAAGTCAGGTAAATGGTTTGACATAATTGTATGATTGAACTGTTAAACTACTCGAATTAAATGAATCAACCTTATAGATGTTCAGCTACATTAAACAAAGGCACAAATCTATGCGATTCTGCGTTATAGCTTATAATAATAAGCATATATAATGAGTTCAATGAACGTGATGAGTTAAGGGAAGTGGTTGGTGTTGTTGAATTCAATAGATATATCATGTGATATTATCTTGTCGACTGGAATATGGCATATATTCTTATGCTGAGCGTTATTTACCTTTCTTTCCAGGCTTTTTTGGTGTATTTGATGGACATAATTAAGGGCGAAGCTGCAGGTTGCAGCAAAAGAATTTGGGTAGGAACATCATAAATGAAGCGGCGTTGAGGAGTAAGAGGGACTGGAAGAGGCAGTCAGAGAAATTGCCTCACTACAGACGCGGAGTTTCTAAGCTAAATGCGAATGGAGGAGTTGTTGTGTGTAGCACTGGTACAGAATGGAGAACTCATTGTATCGAATGCTGGTGATTGTCGTGCTGTTATGAGCAGAGGAAGAATTGTCAGAGGCACTCACGGTTGATCATCGGCCTTCGAGGCAAGATGAAATGGAAAGAATTCAACGCCTGGGTGGCTATGTAGATTGTTGCCGGGGTGTGTGGAGAATTCAAGGATCTCTTGCTGTGTCACGAGGAATAGGAGATTCCTGTCTTAAGAGATGGGTGATAGCTGAACCAGAGACAAAAATAATTACAATTCGACCAGAATGTGAATTCTTGATCTTGGCATCTGATGGTCTTTGGGAAAAGGTAACCAGCTAACACTTTTTTATCTCATTTTCAGCCAACTTCTTAGAAAAAGTCTGTCCATTTGCATTAAATTGTCATCTGAAGCTGTGAAATGTTTCAGGATTCTCAACTTTATAGTGTAAAGAGATTAGTAAATTAGGAGGCTAAATTTTCTGTGTAATTTTCAGGTAAGTAATCGGGGCTTAATTAGACTAGTTCAAACCTTTCTGCGTAGGTGTTAATAATCGACAACCTTTATCTGCTTGCAAAAAGCTTGTTGATTTGGCAGTAACAAGAGGATCCTCTGATGACACAAGTGCAATGGTCATTCAACTAGATCAATTCGTTCAATAAACCAACGCTCAGAAGAATCTGTTTGAATGATGACATTGCTGTGTTCTGCTGTCACTTGCAGCACAGTGGAAGTTCACAGGCTAAGCTTATTGAGATTTTCCAGTCTTAACCAAAGTTAACAGGACAGTTATTAGTGTCATGTGCAATTTGCTGAATGCTTCTGGCTTCACAATTGTGAAGGTGTTAGAATTATAGGAGCAATTTTGGCTGTACCTTCGACTGGATCACTTCAATTTTGAAGGCGATCACTTCATTTTCTTGGAGCATACAACAACGACATACCCAATGTAATCTCACGTGTGGGTCTCAAGTTAACTTTTATTTGTGTATGAAGCAACATGTTAGACATTAGAAACATGGAAGCAAATTGGAAGTTATAGAATGACATAATCTTCATGATCATGTATATTATTCCCATTCAATGGAACTGACAGTGTATCAAACCCTTAATCATCTAATTTAGAATATGCAGTTTTAGATTTTTAATGACTTATGAATTATATTTACTTGTGTTTTGGAGTGAATATACGGAATTAGGTCTTCTCAAGCTTTATTGGTATTTTTCTTTTTCATTTTGATTGTTCAAAATATCTTTTCTGAATTGCTTTGGATTGTTTTTCGTTGAGTTGAGTGTATTTAAAAGCGACTTCTTTATGCTTTAAGGTAGGAGTAAAAGTTGGTATAAAGAATGAATTTTTCAACCCACGGCTGAATGAATTTTTTTTTTTAGTTGTATAAAAAAATAAAAAAAGCTATTTTGTCAGAAGTGGGATTTGAACCCGCCCTCTCACGAAGACCAGAACTTGATCAGCTTTAGACCACTCGGCATCCTGACCTGTGTGCGTTTATGATCCTTCATGCGATAATTAATCTGGTGATATTTAAGTGAGGCTGCGTTATTTGATTCTCAATTTATCACGTGTCTTTTTTGATTAAAATTAAGAATAAATTTATGTTAACGTATAAAGAAATGAGTATATTGGAATAAAAAATATAATGAAGTATAAATCTAAACTTTTTCAATAATAAAGAATTATATTTGGCATCCTTAGTTGTTATATATTAAATCGTGTTTATATTGATAAAATGAAAAATGATCAAATATATCTATGTACTATTATAAGTAGTTAAATATATCTCTTATTATATTTTTGGTCAAATATACCCCTCTATATATTTAGTTCAAATATACCTCTTTGCATTTATATTATACTTAGCGAAATTTGTCGCTTAATTTGTGAGAGATAATGTCAGTACCGAATCGATAACATTTGTCTGATTTTAAATGTCTAATTTTTTAAAAATTCATTCATTTAATTCGACCCGACCTATTCTCGTGTTACAGCAACAACAACAACGGCAACAACATGCCCAATGACCAATGTAGTCTCACACATTGAATCGAAAAGAATAAATATATCATAGACCAATTTACTTTCAAAAGACCCACAACTCAAATCATACATATCAAAGAGCATATAAAAGAAAGAGTTATAATAACAAACAATATAAAGTATCACATAACATACCAATAAAAATAATAATAACAATAAAAAATAATATTATAACCAAAAAAACAATTAATAACAATATATAATTGGATAGAAAACTAAATAAAGCTACTAGCATAAAAAAAACATGATGAGATGCTAAATTATCATCAAACATAACTCACAATATATATATATATATATATATATATATATATATATATATATATATATATATATATATATATATATTTATTTATTTATTTATTTATTTATTTTTTTAAACTGTACAACCTTTATTCTAATCCGTATTTATAACGATTTCAAAGAAGGGATTTGGCCGAAGGAGGTCAGTTTTGCTTACAAATAATTATTTAAATTATATTTTACCAGGAGATGTATAAAAATTAAACTATATAAAATTTGTAAATAAAATAGAAAATCATTTTCTTATATATTTAAATGGAGAAGAATAACTATCCACTTGAATCATAATCATATTTTCAATTATATTTTTCTTTTACGGGTCTATTATCTTCTCAACCTATTTTAAAATGGATAAATACACTCTCATGTGTTGATATGGTAAAGAGAGTTATGTTCACTCGGTTGGAGACATATGAGAGTCCAAAAATAACTTAGAATTTTAATTAATATGGACACATATTATTTTTAATTTAATATTTTATAATTAATTAATACATAATCAATTAACATTAAAACCTAAATATATTGATTTGTTTTCTTTCTTTGTTTTGTAAAATATAATCAAATTTTATTATTTCGTAATTGACGCTATTAAAAAATAACAGAAATTATATTATATTTAGATTGCCTAAAATGATATTAATTTATTATGAAAATTATAATTTGTAGTAATACTTTTTATTAATATTACAATCAACACATAGAACGTATTAATACTTCTATAGTTACTAATTTAAATTAGAAAATTTTATAAATTTTTAAAATTTTGAAATTTTTGAAAATTTCCTCAATGTTGTTGGGTTTTTTTTTTTGTTTAATTTATGATTTCTAGTTTTATAAAATTTTTGAATACATGAATTAAATGGTAAATTTTGAAAATCAAATATATATAAATTGAAAAAGTAAAATTATTTTAGAAAATTAAAATAAAATAATTATTAATATAAAATAAATTGAACCAACATTTTTACAAACTATCTTTTCAAGAAATATTTTGTTGAAACTAAATTCATTGCTAAATTTGCTATCGGAATCGAGATTTTTTTTCAAAAGAAAGATAAGTCAACAACGAGTGTCAATGCTAAAAAAATGACAAAAATTGACTTTATTTCATAAAGAAGGAAAGAAAAATAATCTAAAAAGATATATGCTTAAATTTTAATATTAATTAATTATATATATTAATTAATTATAAAGTATCAAATTAAAAAATAACACATGTCCATATTAATTTAATTTTAAGTTATTTTGGACTCTCCATTATTTCAAGAAATTAGACACTCTCTTTACCACATCAACACTTAAATATATATTCATTTTATTTTTTAATAGTTTAAAAAATAATAAAACTCCATAAAAATAGATGTGTGTAATTAGAAATATAATTATAATTTAGAGAATTCTTATGCATTTTCCCTATTTAAATTGTATGTGCAGATGGAAATGATTTTCTAGTTGAACGGATCCATTATCCCATTTCGTTAACTTAAATCTCAAGGTTGAAAAAAAAAAACAATAAAAAAGCTTTTAATATACAATTTACTTTTTCCACGCACACTAGAATTAGGGGGGTTGATAAATTGATTTGGAGTCGGTTCTAATTAAAATTATATTAATTAAATTAATTTTTTAATTATTAAAATTAAATCAATTTAAATATAATTCATATTTATCAGGTTAATTCATGTCGGCTTGGTTCGGTAAATTTTTTTTTATTTTTCAATTTACATCTATTATAAATCTTTTATTGTGATTATTCTAATTTTTTGGTGTGGAGAAACTATCTAAGCTTTAATTAAGAGTAAGATAGTTGATAAAAGATATAAAAAAGAAGAAGTTAATCTTATATTTATTTTTTAAAATAAATACGTTTAGATTCATGACTTTCTTTTAAGAAATACGCTTAAGGTGTAAAGTTCATTAATTTATTAGGGATAATTAAAATTTTTATGGGAAAATATACAAATTATAAAAAAGGTAAAAAATAAAAAATATAAAAAAACTAAAAAAAATAAAAAAAATAAAATATTGATTAATTTTTTGTCCTTTAATAAGGCGCATGCAATAGAAAAATTATCGATTATCATTTTTATTAAATAACTATTATCTAATTATTATCCTAATATTAAAACTTTAAAATTAATTAAACTTGTAATTATTAAATCTTTACTTATTTGTAAATAATAAGAGTCCTAATAATTAGTACTTTAAAATTGACTAAAATTTTTCTTATTAAATTTTTACTTATTTGAACAAGTCGTCTTTGCCGATTATGATTTACAAATGTCTGCGGACTTTATAAATGGCATCGTGATTGAGGAATGCTATTATAAATAGTGTTAAGTAGAATGTGATTTTATATAGAGGAATGCTATAAATCGTATATTTATAAATTGTGTTGAAATGCCATTTTATAAATCGTGTTTGATCACTACTTATTAATAGTGTTTTGGAATGCGATTTATAATCGAAGAGAGAAAAAAATTGAAGGAAGAACAAGCGGATTGATCAAACTCTTAAATGTGATCGTTCATCAATTTTAAAATTTTTTTCTAAATTCTTATATTGTTATACAAATACATATTTTAAATATTATTTATATTATTTTTAAAAATACGTTATTATTAATATGAGGAACACACATAACATGCGTATTTGAAACTAGTAAGTATAAAAATTTGTGTCCATAATTTAATTATTTTTAAAAATACATTATTATTAATATGAGGAACACACATAACATGCGCGCTGAAACTAGTAAGTATAAAATTTGTGTCCATAATTTATGAGTTTGTTTCTTCTATTTGTTATTGATAAAATTAAACCAAATTAATTATTATTATTATTTCTCAAAATATTAACTCAAATCAAATTAAAAGTAAATAAAAATTTATTTAATTGAATTGGTTTAAGCGAACACCCCAATTCTAGTTCTAGAATAGTAGAATCCAAAGCCTCTTTTCCAACTAGTTTTTTTACTTCAATTTTTAAAACCAAATTTCCATTTTCACCCGAAAAGAAAAAGAAAATTCCATTTTCACCATTGTCGTATACCATCATTTTCCCTACTCCAACTCTCTCTTCAAAAGAACCCTCTCCCACCCCTTTCTCTCTCTAGATCTCTTTCTCCTCCTTTGTTCTCTCTCCGTCTCTTCCCTTTTCCCTCTCGGAGGGTTCGAGGGTTTCTTCTTCAACGGAGATCTCCCGTCATTCCATTCACAATTCCGTTAAGATCTCGCCATCATGGCAGCCGCTAATGCTCCGATCACTATGAAAGAGGCCCTTACGGTAACTATTCATCTTCTGTTTTTTCTTCTGATTTGACATTTTTCCCCAACGATTTGTTCAGTCGTGCTAGAAACTGATTGAGTCTTATTGCGAATTCAGATTAACAGTCGAAATTGCTTTGATTTGCTACTCTTACTAGTGGTTCACGTGAGAAATGTTGCTTAGAATTGTGATATGAGTTGATTGGAGATCTGGAAACTTGGTTATGATATTGTATTCAATATTTGAACTTTAGTTTCTGTGTGAATCTAAAATCTGGATTAAATTTGGTGTTTTGGTATGTTTGGAATTTGTCTTAGAACTGTGATATTTGTTCATTTGCCAGATCTGCCACCTAGATTACGATATTATTTGGGATGGAGAACTTAAGTTTCTGTAGTGAATTTAAATGCCGGATTGAATTTAGTATTCTTATTAGTATTTCTGGCAACTTATTACTAGCCAAATGTGGCTTAGAACTGTGATTACTTTGCTGCCAGATCTGAGACCTCGGTATTTTGGATTGAGAACTTTAGTTCTATCTGAATAATTCTGTATTGAAATGTGTGCTCTTGTTAGTGCTTTTGCCAACTTACCATGTGTGTGATATGGATTAGAACTATGATATTAGTTTATTATCAGATCTATGACCCAGGTTTTGCAATTAATTAATTGAGAAGTTTAATTTCTATGTGAATTCAAAATCTGAATTAAAATTTCATATTCTTAGTAGTGTTTCTGGCAACTTAGAACATGCGAAATGTGGCTTAGAGTTGTGATATTAGTTCATACCAAATCTGCAACCTAGGTAATGATATTATTTTGGATTGATAACTTACGTTTCTATGTAAATTTAAATTCCCAATTGAATTGTTAGTCTTTGATGTTCCTGGCAACTTAGTACGTATTAAATAAATTCATTCCCAGATCTACAACCTAGACAATAATATTATCTTGGACGAAGAGCTCATATTTAAAATCTGGATGGAATTTCATGTTCTTACTAGTGTTTATTGCAACTTAGCATGTGGATTGTGGCTTAGAGCTGTGAATTCTGCAGCCTAGGTTATGGTATTATTTTGGATTGGGAACTTCAGTTTCTATGTAAATTTAAATATCAGGACCGAATTTCGTATTCTTCTTAGTATTTCCTGCAACTTACCACATGCAAAATGTGGCTTAACATTGTGATATTAGTTCATTACCAGATCTGTGACATATAATTTTATTTTGGATCGAGAACTTTAGTTTCTATTTAAATTTAGAATCTGAATTGAATTGTTAGTCTTATTAGTGTTTAAACTCAGTGCATGCAAAATAAGTTCATTACCAGGCACCCAAGGGTTTTGACCTAGTGTTCAATGAAGTAGTTGAGAACTATGAGGTCTCAGGTTCAAATCTCATTGGAGACAAAAACACTGGGTGATTTCTTCCTATCTATCGTAGCCTTGATGGACAGAGTTTGATACCGCACCCAAGGGTGTGGCCTAGTGGTCAATGAAGTGGGTGAGAACGATGAGGTCTCAGGTTCAAACCTCAGTAGAGACAAAAAACACTAGGTGGTTTCTTCCTATCTGTTCTAGCCTTGGTGGACAGAGTTACCTGGTACCTGTTGTTGGTGGGAGGTGGCAGGTATCCCGTGGAATTAGTCGAGGTGCGTGCAAGCTGGCTTGAATACTACGGTTATTAAAAAAAGAGTGATACCTGTTGCTGGTGGGAGGTGGTAGGTATCTGTGGAATTAGTCGAGGCGCCTGCAAGCTAGCCCGGACACCCCGGTTATAAAAAAATATAAAATATAAGTTCATTACCAGATCTGCGACCTAGGTAATGATATTATTTGTATTGGTATATTATGTTTGTATGTATTAAAATCTTGATGGAATTTCATATTCTTACTAGTATTTTTGGCAATTTAGCATGTGGGAATATGGCTTAGAACTGTGATGATATTAGTTCATTACTCGATCTATGAATTTTGGTTTTATTTTTGATCAAGAACTTTAGTTTCTATGTCAATTTAAAATCCGTGTTTGAGTTTTATATTCTTATTAGTTTTTCCTGGTAACTAGTATGTGTAAAATTAGGTTCAGAACTGCGATAATTCATTCCATATCTTCCACCTGGGTATGCTATTATTTGAATTGAGAATTTCAGTTTCTATGTAAATTTAAATCTGGATTGATTTTGAATTCTCCTTAAAGTTTCTTGCAACTTAGCACGTTGAAATGTGGCTTAGAACTGTGATACTAGTTCATTACCAGATCTGTGACCTCGGTTATGGTATTATTTTGGATTAAGAACTCAAGTGTCTGTGCTGGATTGATTTAGTATACTTGTTTGTGTTTTTGGCGACTTACCACATGTGAATTCTGGTTTCAAACTATGGTTTTACTTCATTACACGATCTGTGACCTATGTTAGGATATCATGTTGAATCGAGACTTTAAGTTAATCTGTGAATTTAAAATCTGGATTGAATTTTGTTACTGTTTTCGGCAACTTAGCACATGTGAAGTGTGGCTTTGAACTGTAGTAAGTCATTACCTGATGTTGGACCTTGGTTATGATATCATTTTGGATTGAGAACGTAAGTTTCTACATGAATTTAAAATATGGACACATGAATTTTAAAATATGGATAGAATCTCATTTTTTGGCAGAACGGTAACATAGTCAGAATTTCATATTCTTATAAGTTGTAACTGTTCCTGGGAACTTGACTCAGACTTGCGAGATCTGTGACCTAGGTTGTGGTATTAATTTAAATCCAGAGCTCAAGTGTCTATGTGAATAGAAAATCTTGATTTAATTTCATACTCTTGTTAGTGTTTTCAACTTAGCATGTGTGACATGTGTCTTGGAGTTGTGTTATTAGTTCTTTAAAAGATCTGCACCTAGGTCATAACTTTCTCTCGAACTGAGAACGTAAGTTTTTATGTAAATTGACATCTGGATGGATCTTTTCTTCATTGCCGTTTCTGGCAACGTACAAAATGTCGCTTAGAACTATGAGATTAATTCATTACCTGATCCGTGACCGAGGTTATGATTATTTTTTGTATGTGAGAAATACAGTTTCAATGTGAACTTAAAAAACAACAATTACAATAATTAAGCCCCAGTTGCCAAACAAGTTGGGGTCCGTTACATGAATCCCCACTGACCATGATACTCCATTTTAACTAATCTTAGGCCAATATATTATATAAACTCAAAATAATAAAATAGACATAGAAGTACTAGAACTTCTTTATGTTTTCTACTTACATATAAATTTTTGAAAGGTTGAACAACTTCTAGAAAAAGTATAAGACGTAACGTAAAACTGCTAATATAACTAAAACATATTCTCAACAAATAGTTATGTTCTAATATAGATCTTTTTCTTCCATGAAAACCTAGGTCCTTCGGTACAACTTCCAAGTGATTTTGGGTCTACCTCTTTCTCTTTTAAAACCTTCATTCTCATGTTTTTCGGCAACTTAAACGTGTGCAGTGTGGCTTAGAACTATGATATTAGTTCTTTCTCAGATTTGTGACCTATATTATAGTATTATTTTGAATTGAGTTCTTCAATTTCTATGTGAACTTTAATTCTGGATTGAATTTTGTGTTGTGTCCATTGGTGTTGCAGTTGCAAAGTATAGGGGTTAATCCGCAGTTCATCACGTTCACCAATGTTACCATGGAATCAGATAAGTATATATGTGTAAGGGAGACTGCACCACAAAATAGTGTGGTGATTATTGATATGAACATGCCAATGCAGCCATTGAGGCGTCCAATAACTGCAGACTCTGCTCTTATGAATCCTAATACCAGAATTTTGGCTCTAAAAGGTATGGGATCTTTGCTAAGACTTTTTAATGGTTTGTTGTATTAGCTCAAGTTATTGATTTGTCTAAATTTTTGGTTACAATGCCGGACGTGCTAGTGCTATTTATTACTTATCGACTTGTTAGTTTGTTTGCTTATTCATACTTTCAAGTGAAAAGGCTTTTTTTTCTTATTCATCTTGATATGCGTAAGAACTTGAGACTAGGCAAAAGACAATAGGAATGATGGAAAGCATACTTTTGGTCATCAAAGTAATGAATAAGGGACATAGTGAGGTACTTTTCACAAGAATAAGACAGGGATACATTGAGGTTAATTAGGATTTGTTCTTGAGGATGATTGAGTTGGATATCATCCTTGTTAAATTAGAGTCATGGAAGTAGTATGATTAAAATGGTTAATTTTTCTTCATTTATAGGTGAAATGGTAAAGGGATTGACCTGTCATTTCTGGTTTTTATTTTTATTTTGTATGTTTTCTGACAAATCAATCTGTCTCTTTTCTTTTCCTCTTGAAGCTCAAGTCCCAGGAACTACTCAAGACCACTTACAAATTTTCAATATTGAGGCTAAGCAGAAAATTAAATCACATCAGATGCCTGAGCAGGTAATAGCCCTTTCATTTGATTATTTTTCTGAATTTATTTAGCTGCAGCTGTTTTCAACCATCTGATCCTGTGCTGCATTATGACGGTGTTCATAACTTTCAATGCGTTGTTTGTTCAGGTTGTTTTCTGGAAGTGGATTACCCCCAAGATGTTAGGTCTTGTCACACAAACCTCAGTGTACCATTGGTCAATTGAAGGTAAAGTTTTCTTTTTTCTTTTTCCTTTTTTACTCTTAATATTGCTGGACTTTTCTTCTTCCGTTTCGCTGGAGAAGCTCTGTTTTTCTTCTTCCTGTAGTTACTGTTTTAATTTTTTTGAGATGGTCGACTGTCTGGCCCTAAGATTTCGAGATTCTCGTGTTCAGGTGATTCTGAGCCTGTAAAGATGTTTGATAGAACAGCCAATCTAGCTAACAACCAAATTATCAACTATCGATGTGATCCTTCAGAGAAGTGGTTGGTTTTGATTGGTATTGCCCCAGGTTCACCAGAGGTGTGTAGTGTTAAGCTATGTTGCTAATGACAATCTTAGTTTTGGTGCTTATTCTTTTGTTGCAGATTTTCTTCTTCCACTAGTACTGTCCTTATTCTTTATTGTCATTGGGAAGGGGGAAGGTGGGAAACATCATGTAGGATTTAATTAGTTATTGTCTTTATAAAATCATGTGATTCTGCTCATGTTTTCGTTGGCCCTTAGCTTATTGTAACAGTAATTTCATTTTGGCCATATGCAACTTTTGCACTGCATTCTGCAGATTTTTTGTTTGTGATAAAATTGCACTGCAAGAGTTTTGTTGCTGTGCTGTTGGATGTTCTTAGCTGCAGCAAGTCAAAATGATCATCTTTAACTTTTGAAAATTCTTCTGGCACTACAGCAGGAATTAGGGTATTAAGAAGGTTATCTTGCAGTACTGGGAAATAAATCGAAACAACTTTAAGCTTCAATTATATTCTACCTTTTGTACCTTGGTAGAGAGACATGTCAATTAATCATTATGTTTATTATTATTTTGACGATTTCTATTAATTTTATTGTTAAATGAAGATTTCTTACTATCGTCACTTGGCTGTCCATTTTGATTGGTATTGTTAGAGGCCTCAACTGGTCAAGGGGAATATGCAACTGTTTTCCGTGGATCAGCAACGCAGTCAAGCTCTTGAGGCTCATGCTGCATCATTTGCTTCAATAAGAGTAAGAAAAGCTCCTCCTAGTAATTTCCTGATTTTTCAGGTAGCCTCGCTTCCATGTTTTCCTGCTCTGACTGTTTTATTTAATCAGGTACCCGGAAGTGATAGGGATTCCATTCTCATTTCTTTTGCCTCAAAGACCTCAAATGCTGGACAGATTACGTCAAAGTTGCATGTCATTGAGCTAGGCGCCCAGCCAGGTGAGTACCTCCATTTTTTCATGACTAGTTTATGTTGAGCATTGTTTTACTGACTTTCTGCAGAGAACATTGCCTGATATGAATCTGGTCAGTTTCCTAATGAGTTCATAATTTGCAGGGAAACCCTCATTTTCAAAGAAGCAGGCAGATCTTTTCTTTCCTCCAGATTTTGCTGATGATTTCCCAGTTGCCATGCAGGTCTTTTTTCTTCCTGTCTGTTATATGTGCTTTGTCTTTTCTTTCTGTGCTAAAAAAGTTCAGTTTCTTGTAACACCGTTCCTCTGTGACTTCTGCAGATCTCTCATAAGTATGGTTTAATTTATGTCATCACAAAGCTTGGACTTCTGTTTGTCTATGACCTTGAAACAGCTACTGCAGTGTACAGAAATAGGATCAGCCCAGATCCTATTTTTCTGACTTCAGAAGCTTCATCAATTGGTGGTTTCTATGCCATCAACAGGCGAGGGCAAGTGTTGCTAGCCACAGTAAATGAAGCAACAATTGTTCCTTTTGTCAGTGGCCAAGTAAGCATATTTTCTTTTCTTTGTGGTGTCATGTATATTGTTTTACATGCAATTCAGAAAGTTTTGATGAATTCATGACCATTAAGCACAAACTTTTGCACAAATTTTGTTGCAGTTGAATAATCTAGAGCTTGCTGTCAATCTTGCCAAAAGAGGAAACCTTCCTGGTGCTGAGAATTTGGTAAGTTGAAACCTTGTTTCTGAATGCACTATCTTTTGAATTGATTGCCTGACTGGATGGAGTGCACTATTTCTTCAAATGTAGGGATCTCGTCTGTGGAACTTTTTCATACTTGTAATTAGTATATACATGGTTTTCAGTTTCAAAAAAAAATTAGTATATACATGTTTTTTTGCTCCTTAAAATGCATCTCCTTTTTCTAGATCAAATATGAACTTATTTAACTGGTCGTTATTGATATCATCTGCTAGACCAATTTTCTGCAAGGCTAATGGTTTTATATTACCTGAACTCTCTTCCTTTGATTGATTATGGTTAGCAGTTGGCAAATTTATCAAAGCAGTGGTTCTGATGGATTCCGCATGTTGGGAATTTGTTGCTGTTTGTTTTTCACAATGATCTCACATCTATAAATTTTGTATGGCATCAGGTTGTCCAGCGCTTCCAAGAGTTGTTTGCTCAAACCAAGTACAAAGAGGCTGCTGAGCTTGCTGCAGAATCCCCACAAGGCATACTCCGTACACCGGATACTGTTGCTAAATTTCAGGTATTGGCTATGTTACCAACTCACGAAAAAAAGAAGCTATGTGACCAAATTTATGTTGTTTCCTATCAGATTATTTGTTTCCCTTCAAGTCACAGAGAATCACGAATTCTATTGAATATGTTTCTTAATGTCCTATCCTGTGAAAAATAATGTGTTATGTTATCTTATTGCAGAGTGTTCCTGTTCAAGCAGGGCAAACACCACCTCTGTTGCAGTACTTTGGTACACTTTTGACTAAAGGGAAGCTCAATGCATTTGAGTCTTTGGAACTTTCACGACTTGTTGTCAACCAGAATAAGAAGAACCTCTTAGAGAACTGGTTGGCTGAGGATAAGCTAGAGTGCAGTGAGGAACTTGGCGACCTTGTGAAGGTTAATTAACAGGATTCAATGTGAACCTGATTTGATCTTTCTGTTGTTCACCAGTCACCACTTATAATTGATTTCTTTTGTGCCAATATTCTGTTGCCTAAGTGTACTGACAGAAGTAAGCTTTTTGTTGTAGACTGTTGATAATGACCTTGCCTTGAAGATATACATCAAAGCAAGAGCAACACCAAAAGTTGTTGCTGCTTTTGCTGAGCGCAGGGAGTTTGACAAGATTCTGATATACTCGAAGCAGGTTAGTGATGCATGCTTTGCTGTGGTTATTACTGACTGCATTTTATTTGTCTGAGCTGCAATACAGTTTTAGACCTTCTTATGCTTTCTTATATCAGATTGATCAGGGATTGGTAACTCCTTTTTCTTGATTCAGGTTGGATATACCCCTGACTATTTGTTCCTGCTGCAAACAATTCTTCGATCCGATCCTCAGGTATGCTGTGAATGGTCTTACAAGTAATATGTTTATCAACTTCTCGCCTTCCTCTACAAGCTTCATTGCCACGAGTCACGACCCAAAACTTGGGGCATGTGCTCCTCACCTGACTAAACTATCCCCATCGAGCAGACCAAATAGCTGATTACTACAATTCATAAAAATGTAAAGAAATATGTAAAATTGAACATTTCAACTCAAAAGTTTGACAGTATTAATAGGTAACCAATATCTGAACAAGTGAAATGTGCAAAATTCGTAAAATGAAATCCCCAACAATCCTAAAACTGAGCAAGTCATGAGCCATCTAAAATGTCACAAGGCACTACACCAAGCGATGAGTGTGAGATGCCAAGGATGATGCAGGATCTAGCTGGGGCTACCGGGCTTGGAGGTACCTGTCTCTGCATCAGAAAGGTGAGCTGGCCCTTTTGGGCTAAATACACCATCACAATACCCAGAAATCTCATCGATTACCCTCTAAATGGCAGTGCAAAGATTTACTGATAAAACAACATGAAATGTATGAACAGGATAAATATTTCATAAATTGAAATAGAAAACTGTAACTGAAAGTCAAGTTTGAAATACCAGATAACTGTATTAACTAAATAGATTTTCATGCAACTGAAAACACATAACTGTAACGTTGTAAAAGCTCATATTAATTGAAAACTAATAACTAATGGCTCCTGCATGTGTGAAACCTCTTCCTCAGCAATTAACACATATCATGCATCGGAAGCGTCACCCTCACTTCAAAAAGGCAAGCTGTGGATCTACAAGTATGGAGGTTGTAACCTTAGCAACCCTACCACAACATACTTGGGGAGTTTTGCCCTCATTCCAATATAGGTATTTAACATAATGCAAACTAGATAGCATAAAGCTAACTTTTGTAATTGGAGTTCATAACACAATTTGCCACTGGGATTGAAATATGGTGAATTAGGCACTTTCCCCCACAAGTACTTCTCCACAAAACTACTCTTAGGCATTCAGTCAAACTCTTGGAATGCGTGATTTAGCGTAAATCATATTTACTAGGTTAGTCTTAACTTACCCAAGCTATAGGTCTTATTCACTTCTTCAAGTTTCCAAGTGTTCAACAACTCACAATCTATAAGTATTAGGGTAAAATCATGAAAACATGTACAACTAGTTCAATTTATCAAATCTGAACCAAGGCCTAATTCATGAATCTCTCAATTCTCACACAAGGTGAATTTCCATCTTATGGTTCGGTTTCTACACTCATTTTAGTTCATAAACACCCAATAAGTTTATTTAAGACCTTTGTTCACCAATTCAATTCATTCCAATCAAACCCATCTCAAACGGCAACCTCCTTAATGCCATTAGTGGCTACTCACAATTGCACCAATAAATTCTCCCATAACAATATTCAATACTCTTAAACAGTACCAGTAACACCAATTTAATTAGTCAAAGAGTTGTGGATCACCTGTGGAAGCCAATGCTCAAATTACCCATTGGTTCTTGGTGAAATCTTGATGATTTTGGTGGAATCTAGGTATTTTCAGGGTTAATGGGTGTTAATTAACTTGAATTAGCACAAAACTTGAAATCGTACCTCGTAAGTTGTAGAAGAATCTTTGGTTGATTCCCCTTCAAAAGGCGGATGCATGATTTTCATTAAGGGGTTTCGAAAAATAAAAATGTAGTGCTTGAAAATTGAACTTAAAACCTCAAAGTGAATTTTGAGCTCCGTAAACCATTGGGCCAACCTCTGCTTGCTCTTGCGTCCAGGGGATTCAAAATCTCTCTCTATATAAAAAAATTACCTTACATATACAATGTAATTTTTTGCCTAGGGGTTCAGGTGAACGCCCTCGCGCCCCCTTAGATCCGCCTTTGCTCTCAAAGACCTGCAAAAAAGTGGTGGGGTTTCTCCATCCCGTGATCTTGTCCGTTTATATAAACCCATGTCTCGTTAGCTTCCATGCAAGCCTATAGCACGAGCTGTTTTTGCCTTTGCATATGAAGCTGCCACACGAGCCCATAACTCGAGCTCTTTTATACTTCGTGCTATGAAGCTGTTATGGGGTCTAAATGCACTATACCCGCTCCTCCCTGGTGTTCTTTTCTCCTACTTTTTGGTACTTTTGACCCTTTTTTCATACTTTGTATGTTTCCGTACACCTCAAATTCACATTGTTCAAATATTTACCACTAACCACACTAATTTTTATCAGTGTTGACTCTTAACATGAAAAACGAGTAAAATAGCTTCTGTTAGGCTTCTGGATGCGTTTCAAATACTTGGAAAAATTTGGGGTGCTCCATTCATGCAGTCAGTTTAATGGGATTAACTTATAGTTTTTATGCCAAATTCAATCTTTAACATGGCGCAAGTTTTGCATGTATATTTTCTTCTTGAGAGGTATTTCTTTCTTTTCTTTGATCAAGGAGAGTGTATTTGTTATTTAATGCTATCGCTTATGAAATATTGTTCCTACATTGGGAAAGCTGCATCTTTTTTTTCCTGAACAAATTGAAAGCAAAGTAGTTGGACATGGTGCTTAGTTGAGGATGAAGCCTAATAATATCGTATTTATGTGCAGGGTGCTGTTAATTTTGCGCTCATGATGTCTCAAATGGAGGGAGGGTGCCCTGTTGACTACAATACAATCACAGACCTATTTCTTCAGGTTGATTTCTGCTTAATGATGTTTAATGTGCTGATGTGTGGTTCAGAAACCTTTTAATAATTTTTTTGAGGTGCAATATACCAGCTGATGATGATTCTCTCTTTGTGTTCTGACATCAGAGGAACATGATCCGTGAGGCAACAGCATTTTTGTTGGATGTTCTGAAGCCTAACCTCCCAGAGCATGGTTATCTGCAGACTAAGGTTTCTGTCCTCTTCTCATTAAGGGACATCATTCTGCTTATACTTTTCGCTTAGGCCGGAACTTTCTTGAATATACAGGTCTTGGAAATCAACCTTGTAACTTTTCCAAATGTTGCTGATGCTATATTAGCCAATGGAATGTTCAGTCATTATGATCGACCTCGAATTGCTCAACTTTGTGAAAAAGCTGGTCTTTACATTCGGGCTTTGCAGGTTGACTGGTTTTCAGCATTTTTGGCCTCAACTTCCCATAAGATATGATTATTAATCTGGTTAATTATGTTTTTTTCTGCAGCACTACTCTGAACTACCTGATATCAAGCGCGTCATTGTTAATACCCATGCGATTGAGCCTCAGGTTAGTATGCTCCAGGTGATCATATTGATTTACTGGTGAGGGTGGTTGGGCGTGTATTTAGCTATATTGTTGTATGTTTCAGGCTCTGGTTGAGTTCTTTGGGACACTCTCACGTGAATGGGCACTTGAGTGCATGAAGGACCTTCTGGTGATCAATATCAAAGGCAACCTTCAAATAATAGTTCAGGTAGTTATTTATGTTATTCCCGAAGAGTCTGTGCTGTGCTTGATATTTGGCATAGCTGATGCTTTGTTGGTTCTTGTGAATTGTGACGTACTTGTAATTATGTACCTGATTATGCTTGCATTAATATCAGGTTGCAAAAGAGTACTGTGAGCAGTTGGGTATTGATGCCTGCATTAAGCTTTTTGAACAATTCAAGTCGTACGATGGGTTGTATTTCTTCTTGGGATCATATTTGAGTTCAAGGTGTGTACTCATGATAGCCATTTTGGACCGGCTAATTTTAGTTGTTAGTCAATAACTGATTTATTTGGCCTTGTGCAGTGAGGATCCCGATATCCACTTTAAGTATATCGAGGCAGCTGCCAGGACCGGACAAATCAAGGAGGTTGAGCGCGTGACTAGAGAATCTAACTTCTACGACCCTGAAAAGACTAAGAACTTCTTGATGGAAGCCAAGCTTCCTGATGCCCGACCTCTGATCAATGTTTGCGACCGCTTTGGTTTTGTTCCTGATCTCACACACTACCTGTACACTAACAATATGCTACGATATATTGAGGGATATGTTCAGAAGGTTGGTATGACTGCTATTTAGTACTTGCTTTGTTGAAGTGTTTCCTAACATGTGATTACAAGCTTTTATCCTCTATGTAACAGGTCAATCCAGGAAATGCTCCTTTAGTTGTAGGGCAGCTTTTAGATGACGAGTGTCCTGAGGATTTTATTAAAGGCTTGATCCTTTCTGTTCGTTCTCTGCTTCCTGTTGAGCCCCTTGTGGCTGAATGTGAAAAAAGGTTTTTGTCTATCCCTGTTACAACTACTGTAAGATTGTCAGTATAAGTCTGTATTAAGCTTATCCTGTTGGTTGCCAGGAACCGACTCCGACTGCTTACACAGTTTCTGGAGCATCTTGTCAGTGAAGGAAGCCAAGATGTGCATGTACACAATGCTCTTGGTAAGATAATCATAGATAGCAATAACAACCCGGAGCATTTTCTCACGACCAACCCATACTATGACTCTCGTGTTGTGGGTATATATTGCGAGAAGCGTGATCCGACCCTTGCTGTTGTGGCCTATAGGAGAGGGCAATGTGATGATGAACTCATTAACGTAACAAATAAGAACTCTTTGTTCAAACTTCAAGCCAGGTTTGATTTTTGTTAGTCTCCATTTGCTGGTTTATCAGATTTCTGAAGATGAACAAACCTTATTATTATAATATTATTTATAGGTATGTCGTTGAGAGGATGGATGGTGATCTTTGGGAGAAAGTTCTTATCCCTGAGAATGAGTTTAGAAGGCAGCTTATTGATCAAGTTGTCTCCACTGCTCTGCCTGAAAGCAAGAGTCCGGAACAAGTTTCTGCAGCTGTTAAAGCTTTCATGACAGCTGATCTTCCCCATGAACTGATTGAGCTTCTTGAAAAGATTGTGCTCCAAAACTCTGCATTTAGTGGGAACTTTAATCTGCAGAATTTGCTTATCTTAACAGCCATTAAGGCTGATCCATCTAGAGTTATGGACTACATCAATAGGCTTGATAATTTTGATGGTCCTGCGGTTGGTGAGGTTGCTGTTGAAGCACAGCTCTATGAAGAAGCTTTTGCAATCTTCAAGAAGTTCAACTTGAATGTTCAGGCTGTCAATGTTCTGCTTGACAGTATCCGTGATATAAATCGAGCTGTGGAGTTTGCATTCCGAGTTGAAGAAGATGCTGTTTGGAGCCAGGTGGCTAAAGCTCAACTCAGAGAGGGATTAGTGAGTGATGCTATTGAATCATTTATTCGGGCAGATGATGCCACCCAATTCTTGGATGTCATTCATGCTGCAGAGGATGCAGATGTTTATCATGACTTAGTGAAGTATTTGCTGATGGTAAGGCAAAAGACAAAGGAGCCAAAGGTTGACAGTGAACTCATTTATGCTTATGCTAAGATTGATCGATTGAGCGACATTGAAGAATTCATTCTGATGCCAAATGTTGCTAATCTACCAAATGTTGGCGATCGCTTGTATGATGGAGCGTTGTATGAGGCAGCAAAAATCATATTTGCTTTTATTTCTAATTGGGCTAAGTTGGCAAGCACTCTTATAAAGTTGAACCAATTCCAAGGTGCTGTTGATGCAGCACGTAAAGCGAACAGCGCAAAAACATGGAAAGAAGTCTGCTTTGCTTGTGTTGATGCTGAGGAGTTCCGCTTAGCTCAAATTTGTGGGCTTAACATTATAGTACAGGTATCTTTTGCTTTTATGTTCTATTATTTTTTCTTGAAATGGTATCAGAGATTTCATTAATAACTGAAAAATTAGGTTCCAGCACAAAGAAAGTGCTAAGAGAGTAGCCCTTAGATACAAGACTTCCAAGCAAAAACCTGGTCTTGTACCAGTTACAGGAACCCTATGAGGTTAACTAGTGACTGTATGTCTTGTACTAAAGCTTCTTTACACAAAAATAAAACAAAAATATACGTTCATTTTGATCATCTGTTCACTACTTGCTTTTCTCTTCTATTGTGCTTATCAGTATTTCTCTTGAACAACTTGTTCATCGATAATGTAAGGAGATCTTCTGGACTACTGGTGATAGGCGGTATCTTTTCTTTATTTTGCAGGTAGATGATTTGGAGGAAGTGAGTGAATTTTACCAAAACAGAGGATGTTTCAATGAATTAATCTCTCTTATGGAGAGTGGGCTTGGTTTGGAGCGCGCCCATATGGGTATCTTCACGGAACTTGGTGTTCTATATGCCAGATACCGTCATGAGAAGCTCATGGAGCACATTAAATTATTCTCCACCCGTCTCAACATTCCGAAGCTTATTCGTGCCTGTGATGAGCAGCAACACTGGAAAGAGCTCACATATTTGTATATCCAATATGATGAATTTGATAATGCTGCAACTACTGTGATGAATCATTCTCCAGATGCTTGGGATCATATGCAGTTCAAAGATATTGTTGTGAAAGTTGCTAATGTGGAGCTTTATTACAAGGCTGTCCACTTCTATTTGCAAGAGCATCCTGATCTGATCAATGATCTTTTAAATGTTCTTGCACTTAGGGTGGACCACACACGTGTAGTGGATATAATGAGAAAGGTCTCACTTTATCATTGAAACCTTTTACTTGCAGTGATTGTTTGGATTACTCTTTGGTATATGTTCTTGTTAACCCTTTTTCTTTTTTTGCGGGATTGATACCAGGCGGGTCATCTTCGCCTAGTCAAGCCTTATATGATTGCCGTTCAAAGCAACAATGTTTCTGCTGTGAATGAGGCCCTTAATGAGATATATGTTGAAGAAGAAGACTACGACAGACTACGTGAATCAATTGAGTTGCATGATAACTTTGATCAGATTGGGCTTGCACAGAAGGTGATGGCTGGTTGCACTAAATTGTCTTTCTTCATAGTTATCATATGTCTAATAATAGTTCCATTTCTCGTCTTTTCTGCTTGAGCAGATAGAGAAACATGAACTACTTGAGATGAGGCGTGTCGCTGCTTCTATCTATAAAAAAGCTGGTCGGTGGAAGCAATCTATTGCTCTATCAAAGAAAGATAATCTTTACAAAGACGCAATGGAAACAGCTTCACAATCTGGGGATCGTGAACTTGCTGAGGAGTTGCTTGTTTACTTTATTGAACAGGTACCTTTGGTTGGGATTTCAAGATTCACCCGTACCTATCCTTCATTTCTCCCCCAACCCCAAATTCTGTTTATATAGGCTTTTAACATGTTAGACATCCTGCTCGCTGGAAGCAAATTAGGTTATCGAAAGGCATATCTAAATTAGATGATTAAGGTTGACAATCATCCAGCTCCATTGGAATGGGGAATAATACATGAAATTCATTTTTCCGTTGGCTGCAAATTCACTGCAACCCTCCTCCTTTATCTTGATTGGGACTAGCTATGCTTTATGAGGATCACATTTGCAGAGTTGTTAACATTTAAAGAACTAGAGAATTTTTCTTGCTGGGGAATTGATAAACTGAGTATATTATACTTTTCTTGCAAATGATATTGCTAGTCCAAGAGTAGAGTAACTTTGATTGCATTAATTGTGAATTGGTTAATATTTACTGTGGTGGAAAACACATTGCAATTTTCTAATTCTTGTTGTGTTTCTTTTTCAGGGAAAGAAAGAATGCTTTGCGTCATGCCTATTTGTTTGTTATGATTTGATTCGCGCAGATGTTGCCCTTGAGCTAGCATGGATGAATAATATGATTGACTTTGCATTCCCTTACTTATTACAGGTACCGGCTGACCTCCTCCTCCGTCCTGTCTGTTTGTGCAGTCTTGCATTTGCGTATATCCTTATTTGGTTTTAGGGAGAGAGATAGCTGCATTATATTGATAGAGCATTTTTAGATTTTGATGGGCGTCAAATGATGGATCGTGTGCTCTTGTATTACATCCATGCATTTTGTGGTACATATATTTAAAGTAAACTTCTAAGGAAGTCTAATCACCAATCTGAGACTAGTGTTGGTCACTTGTTTGGCAAGACTACGTCCTAAACCCTTGATCTGCCTTGGCATCTTTTAGAACATGATAATTTTTTTCATGCAGTAGTTAGATTTTTCTCCATTGACTTCTGTGTAGAGTGCTGCTGTGTTATTCCTCTACGTATGTCTCTACATTAGAGGGGGGGTATTTGAAACTCTGAATGATTTTGTAGTCACGCCTCTCTAATGCATTCCTCTACCTTCTCTTTTATTCCCCCCTTGTCATTTTGCTGTCTGCCATAGTTTTCTGCATCCAAATTCTAATTTGGGTCCTCTCTGGCGCAGTTTATCCGTGAATACACTGGCAAGGTAGATGAGCTGATAAAAGATAAGATTGAAGCTCAAAAAGAAGCAAGAGCCAAAGAGGATGAAGAGAAGGATGTTATGAAGCAGCAGGTAATTATTGACTTGTCTATGATGGATGTTATTGCCTATTATTCCACCTTTTCGTCTGGGAGGTAAATAAATTGCAGAGTGTTTTTGGAAATGTTTTGATAAGTGGCAAAACACATGCATGCCGGTGACAAATTGACCATCTCTTTTACGCAATTATTGTCTCAACAAGATCGTACTAATCCTGTTCATTTTTTTGGTTGCAGAATATGTATGCACAGTTGCTGCCTCTGGCTTTGCCTGCTCCGCCAATGCCAGGTATGGGAGGTGCTGGTATGGGTGGAGGTTTCGCTCCACCACCTCCAATGGGTGGAATGGGAATGCCTCCCATGCCTCCTTTTGGCATGCCACCTATGGGTTCCTACTAATCTGACAGTGTTACCACACTGGTGTACACAAGCATTATGAAGAGAGGACACAATCGGGCTTTTTGTAGTTTTATTTTATTTGGTCTTCCCCGCCGATCTTTCTCTAGTACCTTGCATTTAGTTGCTGAGGGGCACAAGTGGAGACTAAGAGAAATAATTGTTTCAGTTGTGTGTCATAGTGTGTTGATATCTCCTTGTAATATTCTTTTAGAAGAGGCAATTTTTTGCAGTTAGGCAGCAAGTTGAGGATATTTTGTGTTCTTGCCTACTTTGTAAAGATGCATTACATTGCTTTTACTGGCTCTTCTGGTTTTGCTGTTTAATGTTCTTCCGTTTTCAATTGTTGTAATTTTTCCGTGTATGCTTTTGGATAATTTCATGTTGAATGCTTTGTTTAATATGTTATTACCAGCTGCTGTAAATGATCGCACATTATTTTTTTCATGCTCTCATTCTAGTTTAATCAAGTCTTGAACTCATTTATTACTAGTTGAGTCTTCTTTATTCTTCTACAATAATATTTTTTTTTTTGGAATAGAAAGTTGAACGATATAATCGACTGCGTCTATAAAGAAGTTTAATGGTCATATGGCTACAGATGTGAGATTTCATAGTTGTGGGTTGATTTCTCCGATGGTTACTTAGCTTATTGTCTTAGAAAGTCATTTTTTTTTTTAATTTTAGTTTTCTTCAAGATAGTGATATTTTGAGACAATAACTATTAATTGAGTGATCATATGAAAAATCAATACAAAATGCTGTCAGCTGAACTTATTACTTGGAGAAAAAACAACTTTCTATTAATAACCAGTCACAGATGTCGGGGGTTGGGAGTCGGGTCATGATTTTCCTCATAAGGTTTTTAATTAGAATAACTCGACCATGGCAATGGCTCTTGCCTCTTGGTCACTACTGTAGAATTGGAAATCCCCCAAGCAATAATGTGGGTTCCCCATTTTGAGTAAAATTTAATCATTAGAACTTTGATTCAATGAAGGATGCTATGATTTCTCACTTGTTTGTTATTTGATAAACGACAAAAATGATCCTTTGGGGTAAATTCAAAGTAGTTACTTAATTTGATTTCTGATATTCGAGTTAATTAATGAAATAATTAAAAAGAAATACAAAGGATTGATCATTGGAAAAAAAGAGGTTGATATATACTGTATTGGTATCTCCTTTTAGCTTAATTATTTTGTTTCAAAATTATAATCACTAAAAATTCAAGACTAAAGTTATTATTGGAAAAAAGAGGTTGATATATACTGTATTGGTATCTCCTTTTAGCTTAATTATTTTGTTTCAAAATTATAATCACTAAAAATTCAAGACTAAAGTTATTAATTATTATTTTTAATTATACTTTTGTATTTTAGTACTGTCTACCATACTGTTCAATTTTAATAAAAAATATCTAATGAATAAAGATAGCTTAATAAATTATACCTCATATTTATTATTTTTCAGACGTGGAAAAAACTAAAGAGATAATTAAATTAGGATATAGGGACTAATTTAGGTTATTTTGGCACTTAAGACAAAACTCGTTCTACTGAATAAAGGTAACTTAATAAATTATACCTTATATTATTATTTTTCAGATGTGAAAAGAGCTAAAGAGATAATTAAATTAGGACGGAGGGACTAATTTAGGTTGTTTGACACATAGGACAAAAATCATAAGAAAAACATCATACAATTAGGTTTGTTGGGTATGTAGGACAAAACTTATAGCGCAGACTCTTGGACCATCGAAAATTATAGTTATCAAAATCATAACAAACTTAATTTGGATATCCCGATGCACCAAGCATCCCATGTTAGTAGGCTCTGAAGAAGGGTCGCATTCCAAACAATGTAATGTATACAATCTATCTTAATACAAACACAAATAATTGCAACCACGGCTCCATCTCGTGGCCTATAAGTTACAGAGAGTCACTCTTATTTAGGAGGGCAGTAAGTTGGTCGAAAAGCCAAAGGACCAGCAGTATAAATTACAGCCTTGTAATCACTGCGATCAATTACTTTGTCATCAAATCTTAGTGGTGCACCATTGAGACCATAATTAATATTACTAAAAACATTGCATGTTTCTTGAGGAGAATTGACCAATTTCACATGACATGACTGAAGTGGATGGTCAAAATAAGAATGTCCCATTTTGAAACCTTGCAACTCTGCATAGAAATAACCATATGCATTTGTTTCAAATGCCTTGTAAAAGTTCACTCTTTTCTTGTAGTCTTTGCATATGACACTAATTTTGGCAGATCCAATTGGCTTTGCCCCTGATAATGACCATGATCCGTAGGTGTCACAACTCTGGCAGTAGACCATGCCTTCGACCACCACGGTCGTCATCGTCTCAACGGGCTGGGCCGGGCCATGATCATAGGCGAGCGACAACGTTGTCGCCAGCAGGAGGGACGAGACGATTAGGATAACTTGGATTAATCTAATTGCCATGTTGTGTGAATTTTATTTTTTTTTGGAATGTTTTCTTGATGATGTATGTTAATGGCATTGAGATGATTCTTATATATATAGTTATTGGCAATGGCATTTGACAATTTTTTGTTGATTAATGACGTGAAGGCTACTAAGTGTACTATTTGTTAAAGTTGAAGAGTCATGTATCCTTAGATTGGTTGCAAACGTGATGACCATTCTCTCAAGTTTTATTAGTTTGATATAATTATATAAATAATTGACGAACTTGAAGGGGTTGACTCCTCTGCTTATAATATTCTTTCATTTCAATTTGATTGTTTGATCTTTGTGATATAAAATTTAAGTAATAAAGAAGATTTTTAAATTTTATGGTTTTAAACTAAAGATATGTAAAATATATCAAAATGTTCTTTAATCGTGTGATCTTAAACATATCGTGTGGAAGTTGAAAATAAAGAGTTATCAAAAAAAGAAAGAGGTATTCTTTTTTAGGCGTACTAAAAAGAAAAGTAAGACAAACAAATTGAAAATGGAGGGAATATGATTTAAGTTATATCTACATAGGCCATAGGTCCCGTGATACGTTTTACAACTTAAATGAGTCGTGTTTTCGGGTTAACGAGCTAGATCTAAGATTTAAGTTCTATGAGTTCAAATTTACCGGTCGTCAAGTATTTTTCATATTGAATCATTTGTATTTTTTAAAATCATGCACTAATATCTTCTTATTGAAATTGCAATATATTTTTGTACTCTATACAATTTATGTTCCGCATCAAATTTATTTGGTTAGAATAAACTCAACAGCTAACAAAGCTCTTAGTGGTAGAAATTAATTATCTAAGTTGTAGTTTGTATATGATAATAGATTAATTATTATTTTATCATATTATCAATTATATGTTGTATCAAGAAGTTTAACAAATCACCAAAATTGATAAATACTTTCCCTTTGTTCTATAATAATTGTTAGGATAAGATTTTTACTCATTAAAAAAAAATAATAGGAATGATAATTGACTAATATAACCCTATTGATTTTTTAGAAACATACAACAATAATTCTTTTCACGTTTAGAATGACTTTAAGTATTAAGAGTAAAATCGAAAAAATATGGTCGATTATCTCTTCAAATTTTGAAGCTAGCAAGTAATTTAAAATAAATTTATTTTTAATATATCTAGCAATTAAAATGAAACGGAGAATCTTTTTTTACACAATGTCAATGAATGCAGATTTAAATTTTATGGGCAAAGGACTGGGCCAAAAGCCCATTTTCTCCTTTGAATTTAAATAAAAATTCACGTTAAATTCAAAAATAAATATTATTGTCAAAAAAAATTTTAAATAGCTTAAATTAAAATTTTGAAAATTAAATTTTTTAAAATTTAATTGTTTATAGATATAAATATATTCTTTATTTAACATGTTATAATAAATTATTTAATTACTATTATATGTTATCACTAAATACTTACTATATATAGAATAACATATTGCCTGATGTGATTATCATTATATAAATACTTTTATACTGTCAATTCATAAAATTAAATTTCCTTTTGGCTATGTTGATTTTTGATACATGCATAGACCCTTGAAAAGTCAAGTATATTTATACGTGCATGACACTTCGACATTATATTGTGACAAACACAGTCAATTGTAGATTAATTAGATTGGTCAAAATGTATTAAAAACTTTATGAAAAATCTCTGAGGAAAAATTGGCAATCCACTTATTTCTAAAAAAATTTATATTTTCAAGAAAACATTATTCCTATCCAACCTAGGGTTTCAAACACAGTTACAAACTCGTCCGAGGACTTAAATGCAGCCTATACACGTAGAAATAGCATTCACTGGCCACTTTTTGCAGCTGTGGTTGAAAAATGAAATGTCAATTCCATAGGTAAACTCAGGTTCGACATAATAGTGACTATTTTTTTAATTTCAGGAGTTGAAAAATGGCTATTTGTTAATTTTATCCCTATAAACTGCAGAAATCGAGTTCTCGAAAGATTTGAAAAAACTAAGTTAAACAAACAGAGCTTGCAAACTCAACTTCTTCATATTTTTTCAAACAAACGCCACTGTAAATGTTTGTTTCTAAATTTGGAGAAAGGAAAGAATGAATTCTATGTGATACAAAAGAACAAAATTTGCTTCAATTTTGAGAACTATGTTCTTTTCTTTTCTCCCTTCTTGCAGAGTATAAGAAAAATATAAATCAATATACAAAGATAAAACAGGCAGTGAATTTCATATTCTGACTTTGTCATGTGGACGCCAAAAGCCTTTTTTACCAACAAACTGTTCTTGATGCAGAGCTACTGACCAATGAAGTGATTGTAGGGAATTGAGCTAAGCATTAGCATCGGCATTGTGTCCTGAACTAAAACAAATCCGCCTGGTCTCACTATTCTATCCATCTCACACTACTTCCACCACGTCGCATCATCTCCACCACTACTTCCACCACGTCGCATCTGCCAAGGAGAGAAAAAAAGTTCGCCTCGTAAGAAAATACAGGATACACCGTTAATGGAATGAGAATGAAACCACAATAGCTACCACCAAGGGTTGTGGTGGTATGGATAACCATCGGCTCCCTCCACCCTTAACCAAAGTTCTTGAGTTTCATGCCTTAGGAATGGAAAAAATCCTAGCAGGGAGGTTTTCCCCCCTTAAATGGGCCTAACATGAGCGAATCCGAATTAGTCGGGACCCCAAGTGCCATATATCAGGTGGGAAACCAAGTAAATTTGAAAGCACAGTAGCTACTTTATTCATATTAAAACATACAAAATGATAGTGTGCTGAGAAGGTAGTTATTGAACCTTTGAGTTAAGTTTCCAAAGAGGAAGCTGGAATGTAGAAGATCATATGTCCGAGGATAGGTATTGAAGGACTCGCACCAGTCGTGGTATATACCAATCAGCCCTCGGTCAAAGATAATGGAGAGAGTATCTGGCCCACTGATGGGAACGACATTCATTACCCAAAGGGGTCGATCAATGATTGCGGAAGCAAACCTGTAATTACTCACGGAAAAGTCACCAAGATGGTCAACAAAGAAAAGAAGGTGCAAATGATAATGCACTTCCAACATAGGAACACTCTTACCCTCCGTAACCAGCATTCATGTCCATCACGTTCCTCACGCTCAACCAATTTATAGCTAGGCCCCCTAAGTAAACATCCGACACCAATGCTGCCCAGTGTTTCGTGTCCTCATCGAAAACATCTTCAGCATCTGTTGTTTGGGATAAGCGTTCAGGTTTATTGTTGAGCCTCTGGGGCCAGGGTGCAGGCCACTCATATGTATTGCCAATGCTGCTCGTAGGGAGTGGTACAAGACAGCTGTCCAGAGACGCATACCTGCTCATAGGATAAATGATTGGAGCGGAATGATGACTATTTGATAAAGTGAAGGATATAATAAAAATGACCATCATGGTGTATTGGGCATACCATGAACTATTTGATCTATTGTTCTGGTCACATAGAGGTGGATTATTTTCTCTGCGGTTTTCATAGCAGGAAGATGAAACCGGCTTTTGATATATAACTAGCCCAATACCAGCTGAGTCAAAAAAGGTCTTCTTCACCACCTTCCAGCATATTGCTTCAGTCAGTGCAATCATAGCTGCAAACGGAAAAAAAGTAAAGTGTCAAATAGAGATAATGAATAACTCACTTCAAGAAGCTTCACTTTTGCAGCTCTGTGTTTTCTTGGTCCTTCACAGAGCTTTTCGAATAAAATTCAGTGATTGCAAACAGAACAAAGGTACAAAATACCAGCAACACCTAATCAGCATTCAGATTGAAGCAGATCATTAAATAAAAAACTTATAAGAATGTTAATTCGGAGAATCGAGTATCTATGAGAACCTTTCCAGACTTTCGCATCTCTTTCATCATCCCGATAAACGGGCGTTGCTGACCATATGAAAAACCCTCCAGGCCTAAGTATCCTGTTTAGTTCCATCAGTGGTTTTCCTCCTGCAATTTGAGATTGATTACCAGTAAAACAATATAGCTGATGATGTTGGAAATTTAGAAATAGTGAATTACCATCTCCGTCCCAATGAACCCTGCATCTTGCACAATGAATCATATCATATGCATTATCTGGAAATGTCAGCTTTTGAGTTCCAATGACAGAGAGAGTAGCAGGGATTCCACGTTCCAGTGCAAACTGTATCTGAGCCTCATGTTCATCCTTTGGTGCAAATGACATAGTAATGACATTTTTATCCAGCAAATAACCACCAAAGCTAGCAACACCGCAGCCAACATCTAAAATGACCCTTATATGTTTTCCCCATTCAATTTCTGGCAAAGTCTGAATGAAAAAGCAAGAAACGTCTCAGCTTAAAAATACAATCAGTACAACAGAGCTCCAGGGATCATCCCAAATTCCCAACATAGTGACTGCAGAACAAATAAAAGATGATGAAATAACCCAAAACAAGATATCAATTGAAAGAAAAAATGGAAGGACTAGAGTACATGAACATGTATTGCCCTTGGCTTCTATCTCCAAGAGAGTAAAACCCTTTAGCTTTTTGATTATCTAAAAGTATTTTTTTTCCGCATAGAATGGTTCTCAATGCACATACCAGGAGAGAGTTATAAACGTGTAGTTGTAAATCACAAAAGTATTAACTATAATCTAACTTAACATATCAAATTCCAACTGCATGTAGTTTGAGAATAGATTTTGTCTAATGGGCAAGGAACCTGCATCTGGTTCAAGACACTTAAAATTCTGTTCCAGAAAGTTGATCCACTCCTAACTTTGTCACTAGAAAATGGCTTATACTGATCATATATCCTTTCAAAGCAGTCACAACAATGTATAGAGACAATCAGAAACGATTATGCATCAAAGGTTGCCACATCTTCCAAGAAGTTGATTTCACATTAAAAAGTTATGATCAGAATTTGAATTTCATTCACTTGAAAGGGATAAAATTCAATAAAGCACAAATGCAACAAACATGACCAGAATGAAATCCAACACAATCTAACAGCAATGTTGTATACTATTGTAGCTTGATGTGATGAATTTAATTTTTTTTTTGTAAAATAGACATACTACCTCTTGAATGGACTCGATATAGTTTGCACCTCCATCTTTGAATTGTGTTCCACCACCAGGAAAAACAAGATAATCACCAGATTTCACCACCCAATTCTGGTCCTTCTTATATTCCACAAGCTTAGGATGAGGAACATTGTTGTACCATATCTATTCAAAATTAAAAAATAAATGAATGAAGAAACAGTTAAGGCATGGTTATTTTTAAGCAGCAGAACAAGATAAAAAACTAAATTAACTATGATGCTTTTGGATAAAAATCACATTAATTACATCTGAGGTCTGCTATGTGTAAAATAAAGAGGAAATTGATAAGTATATGAACGTAGAATGCTCAGAAATTCCAATTGGAATGAAACCAAACCTATAGGTTACAAGAAGCCAATGAGGTGTTTCAATAGCAAAGAATTAAATGGCAAGCCATATTTTCCCACCAGATATTGCAAACATTTCAAAAATGCTACTGTCGAAGGAGTGGTAGGATGGTTCTTTCTAAGAACTATGGTGCCTATGAACTCTTCGAGCAATAGTGGAATTCCAAATCAAGAAGTTCATTATGGTTTCGGCTGTGTGTGTGCAACTCATACTTTCATATCACGAGAAGAAAAAATAAGAGAAGAATAGAGAAAAATTATTGCTCATGGATGATTCTGCAACTGTGCTCACAGATGATGTTATCCACTACTGCATCGATGCAAAAGAATTTTGGCAGCGACGAATGACCAATTGCTCTCTAAATAAAAGTCAGATAAGGGAAGTACCAAGACTGATCAGCAACAGCTAGCTAGAAGAAAAAACTGTTTTTGCCAATCAAAGAACCAAAACTAATAAGGACACTCATATACCACCACTGACTTTAGGTATTGGCAACAGGACAGTCAGTCCTTAGAGAAAGCTAAACTTCTCACATCTCTATGACGTACACAAATAGGATATAACTTAATTTTATACACTATAAGCGTATAACCTGTCTTATTTTCCAAATTATTAATTCCACTTTTTATGAGCAGCTACCTGTAGTTATAGTTATGAGACTTTTACAATGTCAATGTACATGAGTTAAACTCATACCAATAAATCTAACAGCTACATCTCTATGACACAGTGGAGGAGCTACAGTTCGCCATATGGGTTTGGTAAAATCCTGTAGCTTTAGCTTAGACATTGTATTTGTGTTCAAAAATTCACTAAATATGTATAAATAATTTGTCCAAAACCCTGAAAGCTGCCTTTACTAGAATCCAAAACTCATAAAGTCAAAATCCCAGTTCTGCTTCTGCTATGACAATACATACTATGCCAATAAAATCAACAGCTATAACCACTTTAAGATCCAGTTTACACTGAACTAACAAATGCTTCAGAGGTCATTAAAGCAAGGGGAGAAAAAAAGGACACCATGCCACAGTTAAAACAAAATCAGAAAACAAATCTTACCACCAAAAGAACTTATCAATCTCACCATGTCCCTGCTCTTAGGCCATGGAACTGGCACTTTATACCCATCAGGCAGTGGAATCAAACACCTTGGACTTGGGTCAGGACAATGCCTCTCTCTATGCTCCATATGCCTCCTCGATTTCAGCGCCTTTATTGCCTCCCAATTATCAAGACAAGGTATATAATCAACTGCCACCGAACCCTCACACAGCTTCCAATCAAAATTCCCCACACCCAATTCATCATTTTCCTTATCATTCGATAGAACATCTTCAGATGGGGTTGAATTATTACTGATGGGGTTCAACTGGGTTTGTGAATTTATCGGATTTGAGGAAGTGGGTAGTGATGGGGTCACAGAATGGTGCTGAGAAATGTCGGTGGCGATGTAAACAGGGGATTTTTGAGAGTAGGAGATGAGGATGAAAGTAACGAAAATTAGTAAAAGGAAGAAGGAGAACAAGAAAGGGATTTTGCGTTCTTTGAAGAGGTTTTTCATAGATGATGTTATGGCCATTTCTGGGTTCTTTGGGGGAAATTTTCTAATGGAGTTTTCCGCAGTGAGATCTGGGAAAGTTGTAGAGAGAGAGAAAAAAAAAAAAAAGAAGGTGAAAATGATCGAAGTATCAGTCAAAAAAGGTTGAGAGGCGAAGTGTTTTTGAAATATCGT
>JACEIK010000225.1:31492-85017 GCA_018107945.1 Datura stramonium | reverse complement strand
CCAATTTTAAAGTTATATTTGTCCTTATAGTCTAAATATAAAAAATCATATTTATTCTTATTACGTTAAATCTCCATGTCTCACCTTAATTTTTCTATGTAGCGTTTATGTGACACTTTTTTTTTTCAAATTAAATCTTCTAATCATTTAAGCTCTTTTAATCAAACTCACCAGGTCCCACTAAAAGAAAATTTTAAAAACTTCATTGTTCATCCACGGTGGATACGATTTCACCACTCAAAACTCGATCAAATTAAACTCAACTTCTATTATTACAATATGGTAATAGTTGTTCACTGATTTCTAAATCAGAAAATTATAACTATCACAAGAAAAAGATATTTGTCTTAAATTAAAAAATCAATGCAATAAATAAATAAATAATGGAACAACTATTACTCAACCATAATAACAAAAGTTGAGTTTTAATTTGGATGAGATTTGAGTAGTGAGCAGGGGTGTGCAAAAATTGATTTAACCAATAAATCGAACCGAAAAAAATGTTATTGGTTTGTGGATATTGGGTTATTGGCCTAATGGTTTTTAAACGGTTTTGTAAAAATTTTTATCGGGCTATCGGTTTGGTTTTCGATTTTAAGATTTTTGTTAATGGTTAAATCGATAACCCAGTATGATTACCCTAAAAATTTCTTTTTATCCCTAAATATAAAATAGTGATTTTAGATTTTAAATACAAACTTTGTTTTCTTTTGCATTTTATAGTTACTAGTCTTGGTGCCGCTATTTTCTTTTTGAAGTAGTTGGCTTGGTGGTGTTCTACCCATCTTTGTGAATTGATCTTTTTTTCTTTGAGAGATTATTACCGTGCTACTGTACTCAAGTTTGCTACTTTTAGAAAGTGCACAAATTTATTTTAGCAATACATATTTTAATTTGTTTCTATTTGTAATTTAAGTGGACTTCTATGCATGAAAGTCTTGTATATATGAACAAATAAAAATAAGAGAAAAAAAATTAGAGGACCATTTTCTTATCAGTTAAACCGAAAATCGAACCGTTAAGGACCAAAACTGATTAACCGAAAATCGATAACAAATATCTTATTGATTTGGTTATCGGTTTAGCATATTTACAAACCGAAAACCGATAAACCAAACCGATAATACACCTAATCGAACTGAACCGACCGATAAACACCCCTAGTAGTAAGACCATGGATCGATGAACATGAAATTTTGAATTTTAATTTTTTAGTGGGTTGGGTGAGAGGTGAGTTTAGAAAGTTTAAATGAGTTAGTAGATTTAATTGAAGAAAAAAAAAACCAAGTAGACGTCACACAAAAAAAATTAATGCAGGACATGGGGATTTAACACAATAAGGGATTGTTTGATTGGCAAACAAGTTATCCCGGAATTAGTTATCCTGAGATTATTATACCACTCTCAATGTGGGATAAAAATAACATTATAATCTTGAGATAACTAATTTTGAGATGAGATATCCCGAAATTTTATCCCAACTAATCGTGGGATAAACAAGTTAATTCCAAGACTGTTTATCCTTTATCCCTCGTACCAAACGAGCTCTAAGTATAAATATTTTTTTTCTTGAGTACAAGGACAAATATGACCCCAAAAATAGATGAAAATGACAAATATGTTGAGGACATGAGGATTTAACATCGTAGGGGAAATATGATTTTTTTAAAAATACAAGGGCAAATATGACCTTAAAACTGGATAATAAATATAGCAAAGGACAAAATACATTTTTTGTATATAAGTTCTCTCATAATTTAATACATGTATTATTTAATATCGCCAATCAAATATAATATTAATTACACAATGATTATTTTTTCTTATCGAACCAAATACTCTGAAAATTTCTATGTTGAAACTAGAGTTAATGATCACACATATATGAAGTATCACGTTTTTGCGAGTTGCATACTTAAACTATCAGGTATTTGCATTTCATACCTAAATTTACCTTACTATTATAAAAACGCACCTCAAAATTGACTAGACCAAGTATTTGAATACAATCGCCAAAACGCGCGCGACAAATTAATTTGCCCATAAAATTTCGTCCACTTGATAATGGACTCATTAATTTCGAGATGTGTTTTGATAAATAATTGGTGATAATTTAGCTATGAAATACAAACCCATGATTGTTCAACTGTAAAACTCATTAAAAAAGAGATACTTCAGGTGAGATTATTTAAAAAAAAAAAATCAATTAATTTTTTTAATTATCCATGTGGAGTGTGACTTAACACAATTTTTTTTTAAAAAAAAAAGTGCAGCACACATATCATTAGATAATAGTTCAAATAAAAAAATAAACACATGATAATTCAGATAGAAAACTAATAAGAATGTGATCCTTCGTGTTTTTTTATCGAATCCGTTGAATTTAATTATTTCAAACACCATCCCTCAATTAAAATTGTGCATTATAACGAAGAATTTAGGCAATTTCTCTTCTAAAAAAGAGATTACATTAATTGATGACTCTTTTCATTCGGCGAAATAAAATTAGCTCGTATCAATTTAAATCAAATCAATAAGCTTATTATTATTATACCCTTTATTATTATTACACCTAAAAGTACAATAGGTGAGAATCGTGAAATTTCATATTCAAATCGCAAAAATAAAAAAACACTAGATGGTTTTTTACTATTGTCCTAGAAAAAAACTTATGATTATTGAACAAACTTAATTGAGGAATATAGGTTGTGCTAGGCACACATAAAAATGGAATTTTTCTTTTAACAAAAAGAAGAAGAAATGAAATACAAATAGTCCGTCAATGAACCTAAAAAGGACACACAGCGGATGACGGCAACCTGCACTTGATGAACTTTGTAGTNCCCCCCACCTCCCCCATCAAGATTGAACTTCATTTCTCTAGAGATCAAGAGGAAATACCTTCAAATTACTGCAATTTTCCACCACCCAATATATTGCTTATGTAGTTTCAGGAATTCGAAAATGACAATTGGTGGCAGTTTCCCAAATCGCCGTCCAGTCCTTCTGCTTCTTCTTCTTCCACTAATCTTCGTCACCATCATTCCTTCGGTCTATGCGACGTGCCAGCTCAGTTTTGAGCAGGACAATAAGGTTTACAATTACAGCTTAACAAATCCAATTCGTAATTTCCCTCATGGCATCCTCAGTGAAGATGGGTACTCTTTCTTTCTCTTTATACTTGCTCACTTGCTATTTTTGATTAACTCACACTTCGCTGTTAGTTCGAGATTAGTTCATGTGGTCCATTTCATCAATTTTAGTGCATTAGTCTGATGAAGTATGAGAAATAATTATTGTTGGATCCCAGATTGATAGTGAAACATGGGAAAGCTAGTGCAGTAATTTGATGAAATATGTGAAATGATATTGTTGGATTCCAGATTGATACTTTCATCTTACAATATAATGAAAGGGAAAACCGTCATGTCTTATGTGGGAAAATTTGTTCTCAAATATGCATTGTTCTTAGCTAAGAACAGAACATATGGGATATATTACCAACTTGTTGGGATTGAGGCTTAGTGTTGTTATACTTATATTAGGTCCATTTTTCTTCAGAAGTTTTTTATTTTGGTTAGAGACTTGTATGTGTCCGTGTAAGGATTAGTGTGTGATTTAGTGAATTCTAATTCCAAATAAAGAAATTCTACGTTGCCTAAAATACGTTATTTAGTGTTAGTATAAGATGGACCAATAGAGCAGAATAGATACAAAGCTCAAAGAAAGTTCTTCCTTTGTTAGTTTGTTGTGGGGTGCATTTTACTAAAGGACTCTGTCATCCGTAATATTAGGTCAAAGAAATTCTGCTTTTGTTAGTTTGTTGTGGAATGACATTTTTACTAAAGTACTCTGTACTTGTATATAATTTCAGGTTCTACAAGGTGGCTGCTAATGGGACTGTGCTATGGTTTCAGGTTGGCTGCATCAGGTTACACTGTCATGCTTAGTTTGATTTTCAATTTTACAATGGCTTTTTGAGACTCGCTCATTGATTATTTTACTATGTGCTTAAGTATTTTATAAGCTCCCCCTTATCAGAGAGGACAAAAACATATTTTGTTAGTTCCTGAATGTCTGAGGTCTATGGACAAGAAGTATGATGTGTAGCTGTTGTTAAATCTGTGAATGAGCCGTTATAGGTTTCATTGTGTTCACTTAGGAAGCATAATGTAGTTGAGCTGTGATATAGTTAATACAAGTGGCAGCTACATCTTGTGATGAGGGAAAAAAAGTTTTTTGGATGTTATTACCGGTTAAACTGGGAAACTGCTAATACTTTACAAATCTCACTTCATTTCCTCTCTGTTTATGGAGCAGCTTTGTGATGCAATGATTTTCAACCATGATCCTCCTACCTGTGTTGAGTGTGGGGTAAGTACTTGTCAAACTACATTTGTGTTTCTTCCCGAATTATTATTGCTAGAGGAGACAAAGTTTTTCTCTAGTTAACCCTGTGAAATATGAGTTATCATGTGCAACAGAAAATTAGCTAGCCTTTTTGTAACAATAGTACTCTAGTAGCTGCCAAATACACAAATTACGTCGGGCTGCAGATTAAATTACCCTAGTTCTAGAAACTGGGAATACCGCAGAATAAACAATATATTAACATACTAGGAGAGAGGCTAGGATTACCGTGATGACCCTTAGAAATCTCTCAATAATTATGAAACAAGTTATATAAATTCTCTTAGACCTCATTTGTTTTAATTAAGATTAAGATGTCTAAATCTGTATGCACATCTGGATGAGTAAGATGTTGTCTCTAGATCTCAACACTGAATGGTTAAGACTGTTTGTTTTTCAACAGCTGAATGTGCATAACTTCTCTATTTGTAGACTTAATAAATATAAAATTCAAATAAAAGTAATTAAATATTAAAAAAATATACATTTGTTAAGAAATGGATCTTGGGCCTAACTCAACCCCAAAAGCTAGCTTATGAGGGAAGGATTGTCCAAGTCCATATAAAGAGACCACCTATCTCATTAACCACCGATGTGGACTTTTTCATTCTTTAACACCTCACCTCACGTTTGACATCTGGTGCATGGGCAATTTAATTTGGGGGCTCAACATCGAGTGAGATGGGTCCTGCTCTGATACCATGTTAAGAAATGGATCTTGGGCCTAACTCAACCCCAAAAGCTAGCTTATGAGGGGAGGATTATCCGAGTCTATATAAAGAGACCACCCATCTCATTAACCACCAATGTGAGACTTTTTCATTCTTTAATAGCATTTAATAAAATAAAATAATTATTTGACTAAAAAAATGTGACATTTGATGGTGGAGATGGTTTGTAGTTGTGGTGGTGGTAATGGTTGATGTTAGTGGCTAGTAATGGTGGCGGTGATATATGTGATTTGTGGAGGTGGTTGGTATTGTAGTGATTGGAGTGATGGTGGCAGTTGGTAGTGGTGGTAAAGTTGGTTGATGCTAGTAGTTGACGGTGTTGGTGGTGGTTGTAGAATGTGGGATGGTTGACATGTGTTGGTGGTAGTTAGCGGCGGTGCTGGTTGTGATAGGGGAGGTAGTTGGTAGTAGGAATTGGCTTCAGTGGTGGTAGTGAGTGATAGTGGCGGCGGCGGCGGCGGTGACAGTGGATATAATTATAACGATAGACATGGTAGGTGTGGTAGTGACTATCAGTAATGGTTGACAACAATGGTGGTTGTCAGTGGTGGTTGTGATGACAGAGGTGGTTGGTGGTGGTGACTGGTGGTTGACGATGGTAATGGTGGTTGAAATGGTGGTGGTAGTTGTGATGGAAAAGATGGGTGGTGGCGGCGGCTGGTGATTGTGGATAGAGTGGTGGTGAAAATAATCCACATAAAAATACCTCTTAGTGATATTATGATTTTGTTTAAAATAGCACCCAAGGGTGGCCTAGTGGTTAATGAAGTGGGTTGAGAACCATGAGACAAAAGTACTAGGTGATTTCTTCACATCTGTCCTAGTCTTGGTGGAAAGAGTTATGTGGTACCTATTGCTGGTGGGATATGACATATACCCCATGGAATTACCCGAGGTGCTCAGGCCTCCATTAAGTGCAAACAAATGAGACCTTATTCTCTTTTGAAAAATTCTACTTAACGTAGAAATAACTTATTATCATGTTAACTGGAATTTCTTGCTATTGCTGGACATACTTAGAGAAATGGAGTTTTTGGTGAGAAATGGCTGAAGTGGATAGAGTTTTGCATTAAAATTGTTAGGTTCTCTATTTTGGTGAAGGAAGAACAGGTGATCTTTTTTCCAGCGGAAAGGGGTCTCAGATATGGTGATCCTTTGTCTTCTTTCCTGTTCATACCAACAATGGAGGAATTTGATAGCATGATGAGGATAGCATTGCAGAATAGGTGGATTAAAGGTTATGAGATAGGAGATAGCTGGACATACTTAGACAAATGGGGTTAGGTGAGAATGACTGAAATGGATAGAGTTTTGCATTAAAACTGTCAGATTCTCTATTTTGGTGAATAAAAAACTGATGGATTTTTTTTTTCCAGCAGAAAGGGGTCTCAGTTCATACTAGCAATGGAGGGATTTGATAGCATGATGAGGGTAACACTGCAGAACAGGTGGATTAAAGGCTTTTAGATAGGAGATAGCAGGGGGCAGACAATGGAGATATGTCATTTACCATACAGATGACACTGTGATATTTTGTGAACCAAAGGTTGAACAGATGGGTTACATAAGAATAATTTTGCTTTGAACCTTTTCAAGTCTAAAGTTAATTGGAGATTATAGAGCAATTGTTTATTGATGAAATGACTTTGGAGATACAATAGTGAGGAGCATACGTTGTGGAAGGAGGTGACTTAATACAAGTTTGGTGAACTCAATCCATAGTGTACATTTGTGAGCACGGGTAGTTATAGGGTTGGAGTATGGAAGACAATTAGAGCTCTATGGCCCAAGTTTGGAAAGAAACTTACAGAAGATAGTAGGAGATGGAAAAAAATAAAATTTTGGAAGGATGCTTGGAAGGAGACAGTACCACTAATGTAGACCTTTCCAGATTTTTTTGCTATTTGCAACAACCCAGAGAGCAACATAAATGAAGTTTGGAGCGCACACAGCTGGAACTTAACTTTCAGAAGGTTGCTGAATTATTGGGAGATTGAAAGGGTGGCTAACTTGTTAGGTAGGATTGATGATTTCAATGGGACGAATTTTGAACCTGACATCTTGAGATGGAGATACAGTAGAGATGGACAATTCACTTAAACAGGGATATAGAAAGGAAGGCATGGTGCAAAATGAGGTGCAACCAAAATTATGTAGAACTATATGGAAATGTCCAGTCCCAACCAAGATTAAATGCTTCACTTGGTTGGTAGCTAAGAGAGCCTGTTTGACACATGAAGTTTTAAAGAGAAAAGGAACCATCATAGTCTCCAGATGTTTCTTGTTCATGGAAACAGATGAAACCAACAATCATCTATTCTACATTGCAAATTCACTGCACAGATTTTGTCCTTATGATTAAACCTAATTGAGATAAGATGGACTATGCCTGAACATACAACAGACTTGCTAAGCTGTTGGATGAAAAGAGGAGGAAGCAAGAGTCAGAAGAAGCGGTGGAGGATAATCCCATAGTGTATCTGGTGGATAGTTTGGAGAAAAAAGGGGAGATGTTTTGAAGATAGATCCAATTTCATTCAAAATGTTAAATGGAATTGTATAGTATCCTTCTACTTTTGGGGTAAAGAAATAGGACTAGAGGATTTAGATCATTTTTGTAGAATTATTAAGATCCCTCTAAGTATTTATTTTCCTCTTTTTCTTGTAACTATTACTTTTTGATGGCCTCCAACGTGTCCTTATTGTAGAAGAATACATATTTACCAATTTCAAAAAAAAAAATTCTATTGATTATTAGAGTTTTGCTAAGCATAATACCTTATATGTTCTTTTTTTTTTTTGGTTCTTTTTTTTAAGATAAGTGATTCTTCTTATTATCATAATATCATAGATTGAAAATTGACTGTTCGACGAATATTTTGGATTTGCCAATGGAAATATATAACGCCATTTGTGGGTATCTAGGGGGCGAAGTTTATAGGACTATCAACTATGCTACGAGAAATTTATGTAAAGCTAAAACATATTGAACGTTAGAAAGTAACCAAGATGTACACAAATGAAGTTTGTTTATTTGTTATCTTTGGTAAAGCATCTTCAAGTGATTTTATTTATCACATGCAGCTTGGATTTGTTTGGCCCATCAACCATGTATAGGAATATTCTATCTTTTAGATGTGAAATTAAACTTCTTGAATTTGACAATGATTTTCAGAAATGTTAGTTTTCTTTAATCACCATATAGACAACTCTAACTTGAACATGCTTACATTTGCAGGACTGTGGTGGTACTTCTCATTGTGGTATGGGTTGTAGTGCCCTCGTGGCTAACATTGTTGGAGGTAATACTCCTGAAATTATGGGTATCTGGGATTCTTTTTCACTTTATTAACAACATTTACACCATTACATATCTTGTCTTTATTTTTCTTACATCCTCTTCTAAAAGTGTCCTTTCAAGTTATGGTAGAGGACTGGTAGGTCTAGAGAAGTTAAATTTCATTATAACTTAAATGGTTTCAATAATTGGACATGATGAGAAGAATACCACTTTTCCTTCACTACCAAAAAAAAAAGAGGAAAAAGGAAAGCTTTTCCTTTTGAGATTTTATGTACTCCATATCCAATGGATAAAGCAAGATGAGTATGTAAAAAAAGAGTATGTGAGAAATTGTCTCGTCCATATGTCTTATCTCATGCCAACTATTTCAGGAACTAAAAGCTGTGGTGGGGTTGTGTGTTGTTATAGTCGAACGTTTGATTGCAAAAGCAATTCATAAGTTTTGAAGAAAAAAGAGGGGAAGAGATATACATATTTTGGATCTCCATACATTTGTACATGATAGAAACTTTTAGAAACTTTAGTTACTCACATAGAATTAGGTCGGCAGAGGTAAATGATGTCATGAAATATATGAAGATTAGAAAAGCCTGTGGTCTAGATGGTATCCAAATAAAGGTTTGAAAGTGTCTCGGAGAGATTGAATTGGGATGGCTTGCCAAATTATTTAACGCTATACTAAGAAGTGGTACGATATCCGTTAAATGGAGAAAGAGTACTCTGGTTCCAACTTATAAGAACATAGAAGATATTCAAAGCGCAAAGTATCATGGTATTAAACTGAGTTGTACGATGGAACTTTGGGAAAGAGTGATAGAGCGTATACTTTGGGACAATACAAGAGCAACAGAGGATCAATTTGGATTTATGCCCGGTAGATCTACAAAGGAGGTTCCTCGGATTCTGCGAGTGTAAACGCGGGATGCTTTGTGCATCAGGGTGCCTTTTTTTAGATCTACAATGGAGGTTATACTAAGATTGATGGAGATTTATTTCGAGTCGAAAAAAGATTTACACATAGTGATCATTGGTCCGCAGAAAATACGTGATAGGGAACCAAGAAACTCAACACTTCTGCTGGTGGGAGATGTCAGGTACCCATGAAATTAGTGAGGTGAACGCAAGCTGGCCCTGACACTATGATTATTTAAAAAGAAAAAGAAGAAGTCCTTTGAAGAAACTGATTTTGTGACAAACAATCTAGCCGCATGACATATCTTTTCAGGTCCCATGTTGCACAAGAGAATGACGCACACAAAAAAAATTGTCACTGTGTCAGGCAAATGATAAGATGTTTACCTACGAGTTCTGTCAATTCGAGTGACTTTTTGAGCATTGGTTCTGAATTGCTTTCTGAATGACTAATGGACTCCCTTGCCTAAAAAAAGTTAGTTCCCCTTTGATTGATGAACTCCTTCCAGGAAATAAAATTTCAGATAAACAACAATAAACTTCCAGTTGCTTGTTCTCACGAGAGCACGAGTAAATGGTCAATTACTCAATTATTGTTGAGAGGATTTGAAAGAGTCATAGTATTTTGTCATGGCTTCTTCACTTCTGTTATTTCTTTTTCCGTACTGCTTTGTTTTGTTTTTCTTGAGCCGAGGGTCTATTGAAATAACCTACCTACCTCCAAAGTAGGGGTAGGGGTAAGGTCTACGTACACTCCACCCTCTCCAGACTTGACTTGTGGGATTACATTGGGTAAGTTGTTGTTGTAGGATTTGAAAGAGTCGTGTCTGTAAAAAGCTTATTGATGAAAAAGAAAGCAGATATGCTTACAAAATTGGTTCGAAGTTCTAGTATCAAATACACTTGCAACAAGATAGGAACTCACGATATGCATGCTTCAACTAGAGGACTCTTCAGAATATTGTGTGAATAAGGAGTAAATATTCCATTAGGGAATTCATATACATCAATTAGGAGATTTAGGGAATCAGTGAAGAGATTCAAAAGAACATTATCACCTAAGAACAAAATCTAGTCCGCACATGAGGGGCACATTAAAAAAGTAGTTAATAAAATGTGTGTTGTAGAGCGTTTTGATGACATAAAAATAAATAAATGCATCAACTAACTAAAAGTTTAAAGTTTTAGACTAGACATTTCACAAAATTTAATGAGTACAATACTAATAGGTGATCTAAAAGTTCTTTCTAGCTAGTTAACAAATGCTACATGTGTCAGATGAATGCAGAAAGTGTTAACAACCTGCTCTTGATTTCTGGAGCATGTTTTACTTTAATTTTGGATTAAGTTGGGTCATGCCATTCAGCACCAAAGAGGCTTATGTGAGCTGGAGTTCCTGGAAAGTTGATAAATCCATCAAGAAAATCTCGTCAATGATACCTGCTTGTATTTTTTGGTGTATTTGGACAGAAAGAACCATAGATGTTCTGATAGAATCTCTACTCCTAACACTTCCTGAAGGCTAAATGCTTACTTTCTCTGTTTAGCTAGTGCAATCTGACCCCTGTAACAAGCACTGAACATTTTTTTGGATTTTATCAGCTCCTTAGTATGGCCTTATCTTTTGTATCAGAGCTGACTCAATCTCTTTTGTCACTTTCTGCATCTTCTTGATGCCTTTAATGATCCTAGCTGTATACATTCTCTTGTTCTCCAAGTCAACTATTCTCACTTGTCTAGTAAAATTTTACTATATTGATTTATGAAAGTAGTGATGCAGCTAAATGGCATGAACATTTGGGATTTTATTCATCCTCTGTTTAATTTATGCATGTACTTTATAGTGTATGAACATCAGGTGGTACATCACCATTTCTCTTCAAAGGGAATCTGAAGAAGAATAAAGAGGTATTACCTTCAGAAAATCATTTTTAAGTTGAACATGGAATAAATCGTATATACAACAGTCAAACAGATGATATGTATTCCTTTTTCCTTTTGTGATAAAACAAAAGAATTCATTTATACTATGCCATGATGGTGTGAAACTTTACAAGTTTATCATGAGCACACTCATTAACTCTTTGAAAAATCTAGCTAGCTTTACACAAGTTGATTCTTTGTTCCATTTCCTTAATGGTTTTGGTATGGTCAGTGCAGGTTATCCCGTGTGCACTACTCTTGGATATTCATCAAGCACGTCCTTGGAACTCATTGGTAAGAATCCTTCAATTATTTAATTCAGATTAAAGGAGAGAAGTTATTATCAATTACTTGTTCTTCTTGTTGTTTTGAGGTACACAATCAGTAATTATAGTTTGTAGCATTTTTTCATGCAGATATAGTCTGCAATCATTCTTGGAGTCAACTTTACTAGATTTAATTGAAAATGTTAATGCTTTTTCTTGCATTTACTAATATGGCAGACAAAAAGGATCCACTCAAAGGCATCACGGCTAAACTGTCTAATAGAGAGTCAAAACTCAACTGTTCACTTGCTGTGTCTATTGCATGTGATACAAATGGAGTTCAAGTAAGGGCTTGTTTCCTTTTATATCGGCTACTTTTCTCCAGTGACATTTCATCCGAATTCGGCCAATGATTTTCTTTTTCATTCCTTTGCCAGGGTCCTCAGACACTTGAATTAGTTGGGACTTGTGATTACGTAAGTACTCAGAATGTCCATGTTTCAATCTCATTACACAGTACTTTGTGTCACTCATAGTCATAGGAGTACTTGATGTCACTATATTATGAAAAGGATTTTGGTTAATAAAATACATAAGACGTGTTCTTTTTTCAACCGGCAATAAGGTAACAGGACTTGGTGTGGACAGCCACATTATGATAATTTCTTATAGTCTAGCATGTTATAAAATGGACCTGCTAATCAAAATTGTTAATTTGAATATTGATGCAAGTAGTCTTGGAAATGGGAGGCGCTTTGATGCGAACCTTGAAATGACATTGAGTTGCTGTGGGGAGAATAGTTTCATAGTGATGTCCTAGATGAAAAGAAAGAACCCCTTGGCAAGGCATTGATCATAGCAGCATATTTTCTGGGAGCAGTTGTCTTTGGATTGAATACTAGTCCTAGGCACCAAGTAGTGGTTGCTTGTTTGGTCTAAAGTGTTAGCTTGGGGCATGCTGCTCTTTGCTGTTCTAGGCTCGGTGTTAGGCTGGAGTCTTAGTCAAGAGTGCTCATCTTGTATGTAGTTCTTCGGTGCAAGGTCAGCTTGGAGGATTAGAACTCAGCAGTCCTTGTTGCAATATGCATTGCATGCTCAGATTTCTTTCCTAGTTTGCATACATATGATAACAAACAATCTGTGCTTTTTGTCAATCTCCTCTTTATTTCTATCCTCATAACTTTCTTAAGAAACTTGTTATTATGGATAGTATCAACGAGGAGTTCATGCTTTATTTTTTGATGGCAGGCCACACAAATACATCACCCCTCCGGCTGTGCAGTGATTATATCCTCTCACGGGAATGGAATGGGCTGGTTTGGTACCATGTTGATAATGTAAGGTTTAATGGTTAAAAGCATAGACTAGGTAATTGAGTTGCCTGCTCACTGATTAATTGATTGGTTGGTACACACTGCACAGAATCCTATTCTTCTTTGGAGTTTACTTGCTGGGTGGTGCAGTCTATCGGTACTATTCTTTGGGCATTCGTGGGATAGATGTATGTTGCTTCTTCTCTTCTATCTGTCTTATGTGTTCATTTTCTGTTTATCGGAAGGTGCATGAGAGTTCCTATCCAGACTGCTTTGTTCACAATGTCTTTATTTGGCTATCGTTGGCCTCTTTGCTGCCCTATCCCCTTTTTCCCTTTACTGCAAAACCATAATTCTACTCTCGTTTGTAAGTGATTGGCTCAAGATGACTAAGGCGGCACAAGATAAATACACAAAGCAGGCAGCTAAAATCCTAAAACAAGTAATGGAGTCAAAAATATTTACCTAAGAAAAATATTAGATATAACAACATAAAAAGGATTAACAATCTGATAGCAAGGTGGTTATGCGGAGAGGAAAAAAATTGTGTATTAGGATGGATATTTGTTCTCTAATTTTAAATGTAAAATTCTCACTACAGGTGATGTTTTCGGCTGGGTGAACTGCCCACATATAAACCTCAACAAACCTGTTGAGCGACGAAGCAAAAGGATGAGAATAGTGGGTCCCATTGATTTTACAGTAAGAGTCTTTTACGAATAATACATCTTTTTTGATAAGCAAGACAAGACTTAATAGTATAGTTACAGATTTGGTCCTCGGGGTGGTGCAGATATTGAAATAATGTGGTTATAGATGGTGATGCATGGGTGTGGTTGAGAGGGAATAATGGTGATGTCAAGGAGGATAAGTGCGAACTTGAGATGAAAACATGTTGCACAGCAATGATCACTTGACCTTGAGTTTGTGTTGGAGGCAAATTAATCAAATTGGGATGTTAATGATTTGGATTTTTTGCCTAATTTATACCAGTTGGAATTTTGAAACTTTATTATTGTCTTTGCCATTTACAATGGAAGTGGATGTGACGACGAACTAATGCATATTGCAGTTGTCACTTGATGCTATACATAAATGCAAAAATGCGTTCAAGATTCCACTCTATATTTGCATATTGAAAGTTCACCAGACTAAAGGAATCATAAGATGATCCGTTGCTGGAAGAGAGTGTAATAGGTTTTTGTCACTTCTGTGTTTGTGAGCTTGCAGTTCTGCTCGAGCTGTAGTTTGCTGCACCAGAGTGCACATCATCGTGAAAGTTACCAATATTACAGGATTGTTGAAGTTCCTTTTCCTATCTTTCTCTTGTCTCTCTCCAATTATTCAGGGATTGAGAAAAAATCTTTTAAATTAATAACATCACATATAAGGGATTCCTCGGATCAGGCCGAAGCAGCAATGCCACCCGATCACTATCAAACTGGTTGTAAAAGACTTTCTGACCATGAAGGTCCCACCAGAGCGCCTTTTACTTCTAATAGGCCATGAACTAGATCATAATCAGTCACATCGAGGTTATAAGTTGAGCCCAAGTAAATGAATTTCGGGCAAAGTGGAAAATATTAATTCTTTTAATGTAAACTGTAAACCATTTTACTCAGGAAATAAAAATAGGTTTGTTTGGAAAATTTTAGCTACCTCAGGTGTCCGTGAAGTAATCATAGTCCAAATTTGATCCAATGTCTGAAGATGCTTTGTTGGCTTACATATTATTCCTGACCAAAGAAACCTTTTCTTTTTTTTCCACAGAGTGCAGTGCGGTTATTTAAAACTCATGTGACTTTGCTTGTGTTTGACATTGAATTGGCGCAATGCTACAATCTGACATCTCCTTCTCTAACTTATGCAGATAATTCCAAACTTGGAGTTTTGGGCGAGCTTGCCACATACATTACAGGTATTGAATAGTGCTGAGATCTTATAATAAAGTGAGATAGTTGATCTGGTGAAAATTCCTTATTGGCTACGATTAAGGGTGATACATTTTGACAGAATTGAGCCTTGCTTGGCCAAACGTCTCTAGTAATGAACCTCCGTTCCAGGAGAGATTTGGGGTAGGCTAGGAGCACTAACAGTTGTGTTTCCTTAATAAGAGAAAAATGAGGNGGATCCACTTTTTGGGGAATATGAGTCGAAGCAATAACAAGAATATTTCTAGTAGAACATCTTTCACAATCCCTGGAGAGATGGTTCACTAATAGACCGATGGATAAGTCATTCGGCTCATTCACATCCAGATCATGAATGTTTAGAATCAATATTATGCAAGGATACATTGCTTTTGCTAATTCGAATTGAAGGGTGATATAGAATCCATAGTCTTTTTTACTTAAGACTAAAATAAAGGACTATTTTAGAACACTAGGAATATTTCATTCTGACTTAAAAGATAAGAAACTTCAGAGTTATAGAATCATTCAATGGAAATACTGGTTAAGATGGCATTATCAATACGATTTATCTCAGATTAGATGGTCTAGATTAATGCCAAAAAATGGAGAACTAGGGTTAATCAAAGTTGTATGGCTCAAAATAAAAATCAAAATTTAAACAAATGGAATTAATATGAAAAAGACCAATTTATTCATTACAAAAAAGAAAATGATTCTGGGCGAGGCTAGGCCGCGAGGGGCCAGTGCGACGCGCCAACCGGAAGTGCACTAGCCAGCACGGCGTGGCAGGCCCGCTGGCGCTTTGAGAGGCGCGACATGGCAGGCCCTGTGGCGCTTTGAGAGGCAACGCTCAAACCACACCTCCGTACGAAGTATGAAACGGACGTTTTCAATAAAGAACCCAACTAGAGGTTGGGGTCGATCCCACAGAGAATACGGAAGGATGTAGAAGAACGCTAGTGATAAGCTTTTTAGTTAATTATTTCCCAATTGGGGGGAATTTGTGAAAGTAATAATAATGTTGAGAAATTTTTTGTTGTTTCCAAATTAATGCAACTAACTAGGGTAAGTGTTCCCCATGACTTCATAACCACAAGGCGTTTTATATTAGTGATATATTCTGGTGCTTAGCATGCAATATCGGTAAGTTAATTTCACCTAAATGGTTGGTCCCTTATTTACATGATATCACCATGCAACTTGGTCCGTCTATGGGTGTATGCTTTACTAACCCTTACCCTTGATATTGGATTAGCTATTCTCGGACAAGGTCAACCTATTAGATGAGAGTTGATAGCCTCAAATATCCGTTGTTAATCCCTTTTCCCATTCACTACCTCCTTGGTACGGTAAGTAAGAATAAGACAAGTTCTAATGTTTGCAACCGTCAAAAATAAATTAAAATGAAGGAAGAAACAATACATGCATAAACTCCGTTCAAGAATCACTAAGTATTTTACCTATGTGTGTTAATTTGTCATGGTTCCCACAACCCTAGTTGTGGTGGTTTTAGCCATCATGTTTATACGTAAATTAATAGATTTCATAAATAAAATAAAAAATTAATACTTACAACGTTGATAATAAGAAACTCACTTGATGATTGCAACAATAAAGAGGAACGACTCAAAACTCGTCTCAAAGTATGTCGTGAAACTTCTAATCCCAAGACTTGTCTAAAATTTGGCTTCTAATTCTACTTCAAACTTAAAACTTGATCTAAGGCTTGATTCTTAAAACTTCATAGCTATTAGATGAAAATAACGGGGTATTTATAGTAGTTAGATGCTTTCCTCATTCCTTGATATATTTGGCTTGGGATTTCAAAGTTTCTTTTCCTGGTTGAAGTGGGAGACCCATTTTTGGCGTTGGAAACCTCCTTTCTGCGTTACCCTTGTCAATGTTGTGTCCTCCATTCCGCATTGCCAGTTGTGGCAACGGGTCAGCTAACGATCCATTTTGCCTGGGCACGAATCATTAGGTCCCTCGTGGTCTCCTTCCTCCAAAATTCTAGTGCACCTTATGGTTGGTCCCAGTGATCTGCCAATGAGACATTCCTTCATGTGACGACTCGTGATGTCTGTCATCAACTACACTGGCCACCTTCTTAATATTTCCTCTTTCAGCTTTCACAGTTGACCTCACGACTTGTTAGCAGTTGGAACGAGTCATTTCCTCAACTCGTCAGGTACACTATTTTGCATCATCAAAAATCAATCTTTTACCCACGCCTTAAGCAATGAGTCGTGCCTCCTGCCAACGACTTGTGAAGTGCGTGACAGTCACCTTTTCAGGGATTTTCAACATTAATTCGACCAATTCACTCCCGAACCTATTTTCCTGCAACATTAAGCACAAAACACATCATACCCATGTAAACATACCCGAAATGTGCATAATTTCTTGGTTTTAAGTGTCGAAAGTTCCGTAAAATCACGGCATATCAACACCCTCAACTGAGAACTTTTGCATGTCCTCAGGCAAAAACAAAATAAAACAAAACAAACTAAACTACTTCGATGCTTCAATCAGAAGAACTCTAGGAAACTTACGTCAGTCACACCTACACATCAAAATCAAATTTTCTAACCCCTCCCTCATCATATCAAATCAAATCACTATGCATATGCAAAATTTCCAACCATAACACAGAGGAATCAAGACATGGCAAAATATTGTCTCCTGCAACCATACATATAAATGTATAACACTACCCCAAACAATTTGCAGACGATTTTGTTGACCAAATGCTCTAACATCAAAGAAGTCCCATACTCACACAAGTGTATATGATTATGTCAATAAATTCCTCTTGGGACTAGGTAAGATTCACTCACTCTCACAAACAAAGTCAAACTGTGTGCATACAATACCATACGCTTGCCTTTACTTTCAATACCTCCATTTTCGGACAAGTAACTAGGATCACTATAGGACTTTCTAAGCTTGTAACGTAGGCTCGGGCTTGGGTATAGTACATATGGAATTAGTAGCTCAACCCTCCTTTGCACTACACACTGCTTGACTCCACTTTTCACCTTTATTTCTATTTTCTCCTTTTTTTCCTTTAACTGCTTCTTTTTCTTTGCTTTTGCAACTACGAATGTGGTTTCTCTTTATTCAACACCCATTGATGTCACACATTATTTTTTTATTTTCTTTCCTTGCTTTTTGACAACAATTTTTATTTTTCTTTTCATCATGCATATCCGCTTTTCTTCTTTTCATTACCCAATTTTATTTCCACCCGACTCTTCTTAATCACCCCTATAATAGCCACCCGCAACTTAGGAGATTTTCCTGAGTTGAAGTTCACAATGTCCAAGGAGGGACCAGGGCCAAAACAAGTTCATTCATAATAAAATCAGGTAGGTGAACTGGTGTAAACAAAAACAAAGGTCAATTTAAGCTCAAAAATTTGGATCAAGGGATTTTTATTCACTTTTGGTAGGTATTTTAGGCTAAAGTGGACTCATATATCAAAAAAGGCCTATGATCCTTTTCTAGTTTCCTATTCCTCTATCTCGGTACGACTGACCAGACAAGTTCTAGATTGACACACACAACCGAATTTAGCTATTAAACCTCACTAACACATAACACAGGTCAACATCATTATTTCTATCAATTTCTAGTTCAGGTACAACCATACAATGATAAACAAGTTCACAGTTTCAATTCCATGCAAAGATTCACAAAGGTCATACTTGTCAACTTTCACATACACATATAAATTTTTTTTCGAAAGGGGTATCAAATTATCAAACGACAGTTATTTTCAACAATTTCAGCTCTTGACTGCTTTCAATTTTCCTACTTTCTTCCAACTGACACAAAAAACATAAAATAAAATCCTAAATATGCTGGTTCTACTAGATATGGAACAACCGAGGGAAAAGATATCCTGCAAGAAAAACCCTTGGGTTATTTTCAGCAAAAAGAATGCACAGGTATCCATCCCCACCCCCATCAAGAAAGAATGCGTCGTCCTCGACGCATATATTTACCAAACAAAACTAAGGAAATAGGGAACATACCTGTGCAACCTAGGTGTCAGCTACCTGGTCGGTGGAGGGTGTAGATACGCCTCCAATGTCATCTCCAAATTTACTGGCTTGAGCCGGTGCATTCTCAGATCCAACAGAGCTCGTGCCTTCTTCACGAACTCTTGTTGCCTCAGTCTCAGCTTTCTGTCAAGCCTCCTCTTGTGATTCATTAGCGCTCTCTTCATCTCACTCCGCTCCCGTTTTTGCTGACAGAGTAGAGAAGCATAAACATCAACACTTGCCTCCTCACGAGGCCTCTTCCCCTTATCATGTGTCACTGGCTCCTCCATGATAAAGTCAAAAATAGGTGGAAATTCCTCTTCAAACTCTTCATCTATCACGGGAAGTACCGGTGGTGGTACCGCAACTACCTGTTGTGCGGCCAAGTCCCGCACCTCGAATCGTAGCGCTCCTAGCTCTGAGTACCATCGAGATAGCTCCGGTGCCTATAACTGTGCAAGGAGCTCATCCATTCTCCTCTCAAATGCATCCAATCGGCCATGCACTAAACTGGATAGTGTCTCCAACTCTTTTGACACCCACGACTTTACCTTCTCCATTAGAACTCTAACTTGTAGAGCCATGTGTTTCTGCTGCTTCGCAGCCTTAGCTAGCCACCTAGCCATATCAACTAAGAAATCCTGTGAAACCATGACTAGGCTGGCTGTGGTGGCTCATGGAGGCACAACTGGTGGTCTTGGGGCTGCTGCGGTAGATGAAGACTCAGGAACATTGACAGGTGTAGAGGTATCTGCTGCATCTGTAGCCTCAACCTGGCGACCTGTCTCTCTGCCCTCCATAGGTTCAGCTGCCAACTTAACGATCTTTGCTGCATTAGTATGCATCCCCCTGCCAAATGCCTCTGCTAATATTGTCGCTCCCGCGGATGCAGCTGCCTGAGTCCTCACCCTCGATACCGGATTTGTATGATCTCGAATCAACCCGATATCGGTAATCTTCTGGACAACTACTCTCTGGTCCACTGATGGAAATATTGGTACCTTCAACTCTTGAGAGTCTATCTATCAAACATGGAAACAGAATGGTCGTGCCGTCATTGATTGCCTGCTCTCGAATCTCCTTAGCAATGTATCGCGGGAAGTTGATGGACCCCTCCATTATACTTTCTACCAAAGAAGCTCTGTCAGGTGATAGGATGTTGTCATTGCTGGTTGGTACCAGCCTATGCCGCACTAGTGACCACAAAAACTTTTCCTGAAAATTCAATGTGGCCTTCTTTATCTGCGACTTTGTACCATGTGGCCATTCTACCAGTGGACCTCAAAAACTTGACGTGCCCGCAAGTGTACGGGTCGTGCAAGTAATATAGTGGCTCTTTTTAAGAACCGGATTATCAAACCCAAGGGAGTGGACCCATTCCTCTAACTATCCATTTATAGTGTGAATCTTAAATATCTAAAGTGTTGGTTATAGACATTTTCGGTTGAAGAGTATTTAAGTCTAAGTTTTTTAAGTCTAAGTTTGGGCCAACGAAATATTCCTAAAGTGCTCTAGAGCAACATAAGGTTAAACCAATTAATCACGCATAATACGATTTGCAATGGAACAAGCATGGTACTATCAATTGTTATTTCACATAATTAGAATTGCATGTTTATGGTCTTTCGAGCCTCTAATCACGGCAATCTAGCCTCACTGCATCATTGTGAGCGAGGAGTTTAATTTTCTAGTCGCTGGCAATCAATTATGTTGTGGTTTACTAGGAATGACAGGGACTTCGTACGTCTAATCATTTAACGCAACTCGCCCGCACACCTACTTTCTTTTCAGTGGTGATGTGACATCCCCAAATTGGTCTTTCATAAACCCCGTGTGTCAACCAAGCAAGGTGTTAGGTATATTTCTATCCAAACACCTAACCTCTCCGAGATTACTTCATGCTCCCCACATTCTCACAACTCACCTAGGTAATGCCTTCTCAAGATATTTCTGTTAACAATATGCTTTATGGTGATCAATCATAAAACAACCAACAAAACAGAATGCAAGACGAAAACAACAATCAATAACTCAATTCCAAAACATTATCATAGAATTACAATCATAATTCATGTCTTCAACCCTAGAGGAAGGGTTCTTGCCATTCATGTTAGTAAACTACGTTAATCTACTCCTAATCTACTATTAACCTACTCCTAACTACATACTTACATGAGATTGGTAGATGAGAAGGGAATTTGATGAACCCTAGAGTGAGTTCTCCCACTTCTCCCCTTCACTCCTATGCGCTTCCGAATAAAATCGTGACCAAATGAAAATAAGAGCTAAGGGTCCTATTTATAGTAAATGGAGAACCTGCATAATTTGCTCAGCCGTGGAACGGCCTCTGTCACGGAGTGTATCACGGAGCACCGCCCCGTGACACGGAGGCACGCGAGGCAAGCTCACCGGAATTCAACCCGAAAATCGGCTCGCGCATGTTGCCGCTGATGGCAACGTGTCACGTTGGGCAGCGCGTCACACACTTGTGGTCGTGGAGCCCTCATGCCGTGCACATTGCCAACGCGCATGGGGCTGTTTTAGGCAGCTCCGCCCGCCGTGGCACTTTGCCGACGCCGTGGGCCGTTTTGGGCCTCTTGCCGACGTCGCGTGTTGATTCCTTCTCCAAGCCTCTATCACCAATTCATGAATTAGCTCCTCAAAAGTCATCAAAAACCTACAAAACAAAGGCTAATCATGTTGGTTAGCACATATCTTCACTTTTATATAAAATCACATGAAATGTATCAAATAGCTTAGACAACACGATTAATTTAAGCTATAAAGCGTATCACGGGACCTATATTATTTCCGGTGATCACAACCCCACACTTAAAGCCTTGTTCGTCCTCGAACAACCTTTACATATCATGCATATGGAGAGTCCCACATAACTAATTTAGCAAGTTAATTCAAGCTACTACTATAATGATTACGTAAGATACAGTTAAAAATTGAACATGCAAGTATGAAATACAACTATGTTAAGACTTCAACCTCAAGAATCACCTCAATCTTAGCAAACTCATGTCAATCAACTCTGATTAAGAAATCCCACATGAATTTTATCCTTCATTAAACATGTGCCCTCACTTAAAGAGAGTTACCAATCACACGCAAAAACAATTTTTACATCACAACATGTGTGGGTATACACAAAGAATTACACTCACTCTCACAAAGAATTCACATGCTTCATGTCATGACCCATAAGCTTGCCCTTTAGTGTTTTACTCCACAATTTGAGTGACGTGTGGAATGTAAGATCAAGTAGGACTTTGAAGGTTGTAACGTAACTCGTGTACGTAGGTACTATTATGGCCGCACAGTGACTATCTTTCCTAAGCGCTTTAATACATCACGCCTCATGGCGAACTTCCCTTCCCTTACTTCCCTTTTTATCCTTGACGGTTTTCTTTTCCTCTTTGTTCCCCTTTTATTTAGGCACTTTTGACTTGTCAAGAAGGAGCTCTATAAATAACTTTTTCATTACTATTTTACCTTAATCATGATCAACCATTCACACAAGTGCACCTTTGTCCTTTCTCAACTTACAACTTGCTACTTTTCATTTCTTTTCATTCTCCTCACTCCTTTACTCTTTCGCATTTTCTTCTCCAAGCGCTTAGGAGCTTTGGGTCAAATTCAAGGTTAATGAAAGCAGTGCTGCTGTTTATGTTGCGCTTCGTCAAAGAATAGGCTCAAGGCTCAACGGGGCTAACTAGGATTAATTTTCAAGGTAGGTAAACGAGGATAAAAATGGGGTTAATTCAAAGAAATGCCTAAATCATCTCCTACAATTCACATCCTTCATTTCGCTTCACACACACTGTGCAAGTTCTAGACAATCCACAATAGCATAGAATACACAAGAAATATTACACTCACTGCACATGCTCAATTCAAGACACATTCAACAGACTCTTACTCAACTAATCACAAGAATTCAAACATTAAGCTTCACTAATATTGAGTCAAATTCAAGAGCCTAGTGTCTCAAACAAAGTTATAAACTTGCATGCTTCAATACCTAACATACTTGCATCTCACAATCATATCTAGCACATAACAAGAACACTAAGCATCAATTAGGCTATGGTTTCAAAACCCGACATCTATCGACACTAATTTTCCTCAAGACGGCCGTCATCCATCCATTGTTGGAAACAGTCCCTAACGATGACTAAAACATTATGTACAGACAACAAGAAAAATAAAAATAAAATAAAAATAAAAATTTTATTCTCGGTTCAAACACCCCGTCTAAAAGACCCGAAAATAAAAACCAACGGGTGATGAATTACAAGCTTGACTCTAAAAATTTTTCAAATTTTTCTCATTTTTCCAAACAAGCATTACATCCACCAACAATTTGTTAGGCACAAAAATTTTTAAATTTCATTGAAATTTCCCTCACCCCACACTTAAATCATGCTATGTCCCCGTAGCATCAAAATAACATTTCAAGAGGGTGAGAAATACTCCCCGAGGCCTTAGCCTAGCTAGTAGCATGTTTTCCACAATTTGCACGAGCGGGTGGTCGACCCTACACTTTTCCTTTTCCATGCTTCCTAGCTTCCTCCTCTCGAGGGTACCTGCACTCCTCCCCTCCACCTCGTGCCTAACTTTCCACCAAAACACAAACAAACAAATTAAAATAACAAAATCAAAACAAAAATCAAAATTCCAAAAGTGTACCAGGTACCTTGCTGCCTCCTGGGCAGCGCCTTATTTTACATCGTGGCACGACGTGGACTCGCCCTTTCAGACATCTCACACTGGGTTCTCTTTCGAGAAACTACTTCCTTTTCCGCTGTTGAGAGGAAATGAAATTCTCCACCTCCTCCTCCCTTTCTCCAACTTCTTTTCCTCAATTTGAAGCCCTTTATCGACTTAAGCAACACTTTATATTTCCTTTGGCCGTGCACTGTGGAATCCTCCACCCCACACCTATCCTCTGCCAACATACCTTACTTGACAAAGGTTTCTGTAGTGTGCGGATGGGTTTAGTTTTGCAGACCCGGAAGATTTCTTCTTCTGTCCGACCTCATTTTCGTGGTCCCTTCTTTCAAATCAATCACCGTCTCTCCGGTGGCCAAGAATGGCCGTCCCAAGATTAGGGTACCGGTCATCAACCTGAAAATCTAAAAACAATAAAATCAAAGCAGTATAATAAATTTACCTACTTTGGATGAGAAGGTCCTCTATGATTCCATCGGGTGTCACTTCGCGACTTGTCGCCTACCGCAACATCAACCTTGTCGGTCTCGGTTGTCCCAACCCTGCTAAAAGAATAAGGATAAGGGCATTAGATTAACTGCTGTCCCCAAATCACACAAAGCTCCTGAGCACTTCGCTTTTAATAATTTGTAATGGGAGGGTAAACTCCTGGGGTCTTTGAGCTTTTGGCATTTTGCTCAACACCCTCGTGGATCGCACTCGCTCAAGCAGTCTGGACATCCACCAATTTAACTTTTCGCCATCACGTCCTTCAAGTATTTAGCATACTTGGGCATTCCCTGCAAGACATCAATAAGAGGCAATTTATGTGAAGTTCTTTGAAAGTCTCAAAGAACTTTTCAAACATTCTTCCTCCTTGCTCTTTTAGCTCCCGAGGGAAGGGTGGTGGTGGTCGTTGTGCTGGCTGCAATGAAGGTTGTGCATTTTGTTGCCCAAGACTTCGATTTACTCAAATATCAAAGGGGCGGTCCCCGGTCTGGCCAACTCCTACGTACCTCTTTCTCAACTTCTAGGCACCGCACGTCTAACTGCCTTCCACTTCTAAGACCGATGGCATTGATCTTCCGGGGGTTAGGATCCGCGTCGATTGGTAACTTCTCTTGTGCCTCATGTTTTGAGCAACCGCTATTTGACCCACTTGCTTTCTCAAGATTGCGGGTGGCTACTGTCGATTCATTAAGTCTCTGTCATCCTCGCCTGATTTTCTCGCACCGATTCTGGTCTCCATAATTTTCCCAGTTGTTTCCTCACGTGCTGTTACTATGCCCATCAATCCGCCTATTCCGCCGATAATGATGTTGTTGAGGTTGCATAAAATTCTCGTTTTGGATTTCCACCCCAAGAAGAATTTGGTGGCCCCGCCACTCGTTGGAGCAGCCCACCCCGATTCCCCGTGCACATTCCCAATGAAATTGACTAATTCCGAATTGGCTCCACAAGATTCTGCGTTGTGCCCATTATTACCACAAATTTCACACCAACTCTGAGCTTGCTGAACCGCATTAACTCTGGCCATGATAAAAGTGGTGGTACTCAGCTTATTGAACTGAGTCAACATTTGATGTTGAAACGGGGTTAACCGTGCCGCCAAGGCATTCAAACCCTCTCGCTTCGTCAACTCTCGATCTTCTTCCCTCGCCCTCTTGATGATTCACTGTGCCACTGATTTCCTTGTGCACTTGTTCAACAAAGTGTACAACTCATCATACGTTCTCCAAGGCTTGCCCACCCGCCGCAGAGTCTAGTAATATTTTGTATGAGGGCTCCAGGACTTTCTACAAAGGTATGGGCCAGCACTTCATTTTGATTTGGGTTGATAGATGTAGATTGGGCCCTCAACAATGACTTGAATCTTTCCTAAAGCCATACAAGTTCTCATCAGTTTCTGCTTGAAACCGAGTATCTCACTTCTCAACTTTGCAGCTTTGCCCAAGGAAAGAATCCGGGAGCAAGGAACTTTCTAGCCAAGTCATCCCATGAAGTAATGGAGTTCTGTGGTATCAAATTTTCTTCAGCCTACTTTTTTTTCGCCTCCCGACGCGAAAATGGGAAGAGGGTCAATCTGGACATAATCTGTGGACACGCCGGTGAATGCAACGTGTCACTTATCTCAAGAAAGCTCTGTAGTGTCAGCTGCTGGCCCTCATGTGCCATTCCAGTGAACCGACCACTAGAATGTAACAGCTGCACTATATTCTCGTTTAGTCAAAGTTCCCTCCAGTTCTAGCTACGATACTAGAGGTCACATTCACGCTAGTGGGATGGCCACTTCGCGAACCGGGTCTTGCCGCCATTGACCCGATAACAGCTGTGCTTGTCCTTACGTGGTTGTTGTTGTACCTTTTCTTGAAGTCTCTTCACTGTGTTCTAGAGCTATTCTCCTTGCAAATGGATTTGACGCTCGTGTTCAAGCAACGGTTCCTCAAGCTCTCTATTTCTAGCCAGCCTGGCAGACAACTCCGTCACCCGCAAATAGACAAACTAAGACCAAGTTCTCAACACTTAAGGAAAACCAAAATCACATAAAAACAGTATAAGTTATCAAAATCTCGCGAGTCCCTATAATCTGCGCCAAAATTTGATGAGCCCGTTATAAGTGGCCAAGCCGTGCAAGTAATATAGTGGCTCTTTTTAAGAACTGAATGTTGTCCTTTGCTGTGGACTCCGGACTCATTCCTCTAACTACCCATTTCTAGTGTGATCTTAAATATCTAAAGTGTTGGTGATAGACATTTTCGTTTGGAGAATACCACTAAGTCTAAGTTTGGGTCAACGGGGGAATATTCCAAAGTGCTCTAGGAGCAACATAGGGTTTAAACCAATTAATCATGATAATACGATTTGCAATGGAACAAGCATGGTCCTATCGATTGTTATTTCACATAATTAGAATTGCATGTTCATGGTCTTTCGAGCCTCAAACACTCCGCAATCTAGCCTCACCGCATCATTGTGAGCAAGGAGTTTAATTTTCTAGTCGCGTGGCAATCAATTATGTTGTGTTTACGGGAAACGATTAGGACTTTCGTACGTATAACCATTTAACGCAACTCAGCCGCACACCTACTTGAGTGGTGATGCGGACATCCCAAATTGGTCTTTCATAACCCCGTGTGTCAACCAAGCAAGGTGTTAGGTATATTTCTATCCAAACACTAACCTCTCCGAGATTACTTGACAGCCCCCACATTCTCATGTCCTGACTTAGGTAATGCCTTCCAAGCTATTTTCCAAGCTAACAATATGCTTTATGGTGATCAATCATTAAAACAACCAACAAATCAGAATGCAAGACGGAAACAACAATCAATAACTCAATTCCAAAATAATATCATAGAATTATAATCATAATTCATGGCTTCAACCCCAGAGGAAGGGTTCTTGCCATTCATGTTAGTAAAACTACGTTAATCTACTCCTAATCTACTATTAATCTACTCCTAACTACATACTACATGAGATTGGTAGATGAAGGGAATTTGACAAACGCTAGCTGAGTTCTCCCACTTCTCCTTCACTCCTAAGTGCGCTTTTTCCTAATAAAATCGTACTCAAATGAAAATAAGCAGCTAAGGGTCCTATTTATAGTAAATGGAGAACGTACACTTGGCTGCTTATGGAACGGTGCGTTCGTGTCAATGAGTGTATCGCTGAGCACCGCCCTCCATGACACGAGGCATCACGAAAGCCACCGGAATCACCCGAAATCGGCTTCTGCAATCCCTTGCCGCGCTGAGCAAGAACGTGGCATGCCGCTTGGGCAGCGCGTCACCCTTCTTACTGGACCCTTGCGTCGTGGCACGTTGCCAACGCGCATGGGGGCTGTTTCAGGCAGCCCGCCCGCCATGGCACTTTTTGCCGACGCGCCAGGTCAAGCTAAATTTCCTTTGGCCGGACGTTTGTTTATTCCTTCCAAGCCTCTACTTCCCCAATCTGGCGATTTAGCTCCTCAAAAGTCATCAAAAACCTACAAACAAAGGGCTAATCATGTTGGTTAGCACATATCTTCACTTTTATATAAAATCACATGAAAATGTATCAAATAGCTTAGACGACACGTACTAATTTAAGCTATAAAGCGCACGGACCTATATTATTTCCGTGATCACCCCCCGATCTTGGGAAGAATTACTCTGGCCACCTGAGGAGCAATTATAAAATGTAAGGACCTCGGGACCCTTAAAATGAGGTTCGATAATGAAGAAGAGATCTTTAAAGTCTACCAAGAGATTAACCCATCCACACACATTGCAGAGACCTTTGTAAGGCTGCTGTGTCGTCAAATGCTATGCGGGGTGGTAGATTCCACGTGGGTCCACCGCCACAGAGGATGATCACATTTTAGCTTGAATCTAATGGAGGGCCTAAGTTGAAGAAGAAGTTGGAAGAAGAGAGGGACAAAGTAGAGGTTGTTCCCTTGAAAAATAAAAAGAGAAGAAGGTGGTTCTCAAAAGGGAACACTGGTTTGAGGATTTCAAGAAGGATAGTCCGTGTCGTGCCGCGACGTAAAATCGTGCGTTGCTTGGGAGGCAACCCAAGAGTACCACAGGTACACTTTCTTTATAATTTGTGTTGTATTTTGTTATTTTTCACTTGTGTTGTGTGTTTGTTGGTTAAGCACATATTTAGGGGAAGTCTCGAGTACCTCTTAGAAGAGGAAGCGCTAAGGAGCATGGAAATAGGATTGAGGGGTCGATGACCTATGCAAAATCGTGAAAAACATGTCGTTAGCTATAGGCCTAGAGGCCTCGTAGAGTATTTCTCACCTTTGTAGTATTCTTATTTGATTCTTTGGGAATAACATGATTCAAGTGTGGGGTGAGAGAAATTTCAAAATTTTGTGCTTAACAAATTCCGGTGAAGTTAGTGCTTGGTATGATATTGTTTGATGAAAGAGTTTGAGTTGAGTATAATTCACCCACCCTTGTTTTTTCTTTTCTATTTTTCGAAGGGGGGCACCTTGAACCGATGAAATTTTTTTCTTTGTTTGTACATAATGGTGTTGGTCATAGTTAGGGACTTTTCCCGATGATGGACGGATGACGACCGCCTTGAGGGAAAATTAGTCAATAGGTCATGTCAATCCTTAGCCGGAAACATGGCTTGATATTTGTGATGTGCTATACACGATTGTGAGATGCAAGTGTTGTAAATTTGGAAGCATGCTTTGCAATTTTATAACCCTGTTTGAGACACCTAGGCTCTTGAACGTGACTTTATGTGCTTAAAGCTTAACTTCAAATTTCAGATTAGCCGAGTTAAGAGTCTATTGAATTGTTCCAATTGAGCATGTGCTATGAGTGTAAGGTTTTGAATTTTTCATGCTATTGTGTAGTGTCTAAAACATTCCTCGTGTGTATACAAAACGAAATGAGGGATGTCGATTGTAGGAGATGATTTAGGTATTTCTTTTCATGAGCTTCCACTTTATCCCTCGCTTACCTATCTTGTCATATGATTCTAGTTAGCCGCATTGAGCCTTGAGCCTATTTTTTGATAGCAACAAATGAGCTTAATCCTTTCTTTTCATTACCTTGAGTTTTTATCCAAACTCCAAGCGCTATGAAAATGCAAGAGAGTTAAAGAGTGAGAAGTGGAAGAAAGAAGGAAAAGAGTAGTTGTAGGAGTTTAAAAAAAGACTAGAGGTGCACGTGTTTAAAAATTGAGTAAGAGTTAGTATGAGTAAAAGGAGAAAAGAGCGAAAAAATTGCTTAAGTACTCTTACTAATAGCTTAAGTGTGCCTAATGAAATGGGAAATCTAAGAGGAAAATGGGAGTTGAAAAGAATAAAGGTGAAGTAAGAGGATAGAGTGCCGTAATGAAAGTGTGATATATTAAAAGCGCTTAGGAAGATAGTCACTATTACCGTCCGAATAGTACCTACCCATCCCTTAGCTTACATTACAACCCATTAAGTCCTATTTGATCTTATGTTCAAACATTCCTAAATTAGTAGAGTAAACACTAAAGGCAAGCTACGGGTCAATATACGCGTATGTGAACTCCTTTGAGAGTGAGAGTATTTCTTATTCATACACCCATGCATGTTATAATTTGAAAACATATGAGCGAAAATGGGTAACCTCGTGTGAGGTCACATGTTTGATAAAGGATAAAATTCATGTCGTATTTCTTGATTGGTTAATTTGCATGAGTTTGTTAAGATTAAGAGTCGATTCTTGAGGCGGAAGTATTAACTGTAGTTATATTTGATTTTAATGGCTAAATCTTGCATGCTCTATTGTTAACTTGCGGCCTACAATAATTGTTGTAGCCATAGGTTGAATTGTCTTGTTTCAATGAAGCTATGTGTGTGTCTTCATGTGCATGAGATAAAGAGCTGCTTCGAGGACAAACAAGGCTTTAAGTGTGGGGTAGTGATCTTGGGCATAATTATATGCCCAAGTTCTATTTTATAACTTAATTTAGTCAAGTTTGTCAATTTAATTAATTACATTCTCATGTGATTTTGAATATTTTTATGTATGCACTAACCGACATGATTAGTCTTTGTTTTGTAGGTTTAAAATGCTTAGAGGGACTAAATATGATGGTTAATGCATAAAAAGAAGCTGGAAAAGCATTGCAAGGAAGATGGCATGAAGCTGCAAAGGAGAGGGGTCGCCTAAGCCACTAGCGTGCCATGCTAGGCCATTGGTGCACCCGCATCGTGTCACGCTAGGTGTGCGTGCGAGATATGCCAGGCTGGGCGCCTACGCGTTGGCGCCAGGCGCGACTTGCTGCGTGATGGAGGCCGTGGTCACGCCATAAAGCCGCGTGCGCGGGCGTGCCCCGCCACGCAGTGGCGACGCGCACAAGTTTACACAAGGATTGCTGATGCCATTCGCCTAGTGAGCATGCGCTGACGTGAGTTGGTCATTATCCGTACCTACAACATTAACACTTATCGCCCATAGTTGGCAGTCCTCATCTTTCGAGGGCCCTTTCTTTTCGTTGCATCTAGTACTTTCGCTTTAAGACTTTAGTGAGTTAGTTAGTCTTGTCCATCAACTCATCGCAGTAGAGGCTTTTCGCATATAGAATGTAATCAACGTTTCGATTTTGAGTTATGTTTTCTAATGTTATAAGATTATTAGACTTCTGCTATGTTAATTATGTTGATCTTCTTCTTTATTATGATTGAGTTAGATGTCATGTTCATGCCATGGGTCGACTTGGAGCCTCTCGTGGTTCTTTTTCCCGTGTCTCTATCCGAGCCTATGTTCGGGTCATGACTAACTTGGTATCGAGCATTAGGTTTTATGTCTCTAGGGTGTCTCAAAGATTGTTGCTAAGTAGAGTCTTTTTCATGGGTGTGAAGTGCGCCTACCCTTTAAGGATAGAGAGAGGCTACGAGACGTTTAGGAAATGTTCCCTTCTTTCATGATCTAAGTCATGCGATGAAACGTCTCTTTATCCTTCTAGCTCATGCTATACACGCTTGCAGAATCATGCCTCCTCGCCTGTTAATGGAAGAAGAACGGAATGGAGACGTCCACGAGAATGACAATGGAGATGGGCACCAATGTGTCATCACCATGAGGAGCATGTACTGAAGCAGTGCTGCCCACCCCGAGTTTAGGAATCCATCTCGCGATGTTAGCTCGTGTTGACCGCCCAAGTCAACGCACTATGTGCCGTAGCGCATATATCCCTTAACGAGAACGCGATGGTGACAAAGAGTCGAGATTTTCGTGGGATGAAACCCTCCGGAGTTTCTTAGGTCAAAGGTGGAAGAGCATCCACATGAGTTTATTCATGAGGTTCTGAAGATCACCCAAATCATGAGGGTGACCCGTAGAGGCGCGCCATCAGCCTCGTATCGCCGGGAAGGGGTTGCGCACATCCGGTCTAAGCACGAAGGATAATGCGGCAGTTCGAGTAGGCCCTATTGGTTGGGATGAGTTTTATACCGCATTTTTCGATTGGTTCTTCCCTCGTGAGATGAGGAGATTAAAGCAACTGAAGCTTTGAACCTAAAGCAAGGAAAATGACAGCTCAGGAGTACCTTGAAGTTCACTCGCTTGTCTAAGTATGCACTCGAGATGGTGTCACGATTAAAGAGCCCGAGTGAGCCTGCCTCGATGGCATATGCATTACTTGGTTTGGGGATTGCCATACTGATGCTTCTTCGGACATTGACTTTGCTTGGATAGTCCCGTATTCACAGATGGAGGCGTGCATATGAGTGAGAAAGAGAGAGGCCAAGAGGGCCAAGACTCGATAGCTTTGGATTCTCCCACAGAGACCTAGTGGCACCGCTGCCAGCCCCACCAGAGATCATCACTTCTAGAGCCTTCGGCTATGAGTGTTCCATCAAGATCCAAGAGCGACCAGAGGGGATGAGCAGCAGGCTCTAGAGGTCATGGTAGCATCCATCTCGCACTCCGCAGTGTAGCGTATGCCAGAGACATGTGGCCGCTATTAGCAAAGTTCAGTGATTTGTTTCTGTGCGAAAAATCCTGGACATATGCTTAGAGATTTCCTAGAAGCCGTATTGTCATGACAGGGGCCAAGGCCTAGCTCCAAGATGTTGAGGCCTCCAATTAGCACGCCCACCTTAGGCATCTACTAGTGTGGGTAGCGGTGGCCAACACTTGTAAATAAATTCTATGCCCTAGAATCGCGTCGAGTAGGAGGTTTCCTGCATGTAGTCACTAGTATGTTACGAGTATTTCAAATTTGATGTATATGCATTGTTAGATCCAGGGCCACATTTTCTTTTGTAACGCCTATGTTGCTAGTAGTTTTGGAGTTATTCCCGAAATCTTACTAACCTCTTCTCGCCTTACCCACAGGATTCGCTTATAGCTCACTGCATATAGAAATTACCCTATCACAGCTATTCGTAGGGTCACCTAAGTAGATCTAGTAGAGTTAGCCATGATCGATTTTTTATGTTATGTTCCGACATGGATTGGTTACATGCATGTTATGCTCGCCAATTTGTAGAACCCGCATGTAGGAGTTTAGATTTCCCAGAGCTAGTCCTAAGAGTGGAAGGGTAGTTCCATTGTGCTTGTAGGTCGCTTTTATTTCCTACCTTAAGGCTAGAAAGATGATCTCTAAGGACGGTGTGTACCATCTAGTTAGGGTTAAGGGATGCTATGTCCGAAACCCCGACTATCCAATCGCTTCCTTTAGTGTGTGAGTATCCGTAGGTGTTTCCAGATGATTTGACAGGAATACTCTCCCAAGCGGGAGATCGATTTTGGTATTGACCTTCTTTATTATGTAGTCATCTGCTCTTTTCCTTATAGAATGGCTCCACCGAGCTAAAAGAGTTGAAGGAACAATTGAAAGATCTTCTAGACAAGGGTTTCATCAGACCTAGAAAATCCCCATGGGGTGCACTAGTTCTCTTTGTTCGCAAGAAGGATGGTTCTCTTCGTATGTGCATTGATTATCGGCAATTGAATAAAGTTACCATCAAGAAAAGGTATCCTCTCCATAAAGATTGATGATTTGTTTGACCACTTTCAGGTGCTAAGTTCTTTTCTAAGATAGACCCCAGATCCTGATACCATCTCGGCCATGGATCGGGAGAGTGACATCCCGAAGATAGCCCTAGGACTCGGTATGGTCACTATGAATTGAAGTTGTCTTTGACTAACAAATGCCTCGCAACTTTCATGCATTTGATGAACATGATGTTCAAGCCATACTTGGATGTTTGTAATTGTGTTCATGGATGACATCCTATATATTTCTGAGCGAGAAAGAGCACTGCTACCCATCCGGGAGGATGCTATGCACTGGGCGATCACTAGTTATATGCTAAATTTAGTAAATGTGAGTTTTGCTGAACACAATGGCATTTTTCGGTCATGTGGTGTCAAGTGAGGGTGTAAAGGTGGACTCCCAAAAGATGGTGTTTCAAGGTGGAAGAATTGGCCTAGACCAAGTTAATCCTTCAGATATCAGGTATTTCTCGGTTTAGCTGTTATTTTCATAGATTTATGGAGGGGTTTTCATCCATTGCAGCACCATTGACTAAGTTGACTCGAAGAACAAGTGAAGTTTCAATGGTCGGAGGCTTGTGAGAAGAGCTTCCAAGAGTTGAAGACTCGACTCACCTCAGCACCAGTGTTGACCCTACCTGAGGGTACCGAGGGGTTTGTGGTATATTGTGACGCCTCGAGGATTGTCCTTGGTTGTGTACTCATGCAGCATGGTAAGGTCGAAGCCTATGCTTTCAGGCAGCTGAAGGTCCATGAAAAGAACTACCCGACTCATGATCTCGAGTTGGCGGCAATAGTATTTGCCTTGAAGATTTGGAGACACTATCTGTACAGGGTCCTTGTAGATGTGTTTATAGACCACAAAATCCTACAGTACGTGTTTACCCAAAAGGATTTGAATCTGCGTTAGAGAAGGTGGTTAGAGCTTTTGAAGGATTATGATATGAGTGTCCTCTACCATCCCGACAAGGCTAATGTGGTGGCAGATGCTCTTAGCAGGCTTTCCATGGAGAGTGTGTCCCATATAGATGAGGAAAGGAAGGAGTTGGTGAAGGATGTACATCGTCTTGCATGGCTAGGAGTCCGTTTTGTTGACTCGATCGATGGTGATGTCATTGTTCAAAATGGGTCAGAATCATCCTTAGTGACCGAAGTTAAAACTAGACAAGATGAGGATCCTATTTTGGTAAAGTTGAAGGAAATCGCTCAAAATCAAAAGGTAGAAGTCTTCTTCTAAGGGAGAGATGGGGTGCTTCGAATCAGGGTCGTTTGTGTGTTCTGGGTGTTGATGATTTGAGAGATCGAATGTTGCACGAGGCTCATGGTTCCAGATACTCTATACATCCACGTGCCACCAAGATGTATCGTGACCTACGAGAAGTCTATTGGTGGAGTGGCATGAAGAAGGACATAGCAGAATTTATGGCTAAGTGTCGAATTGTCAACAGGTGAAGGTTGAGCATCAAATACCTGGAGGTGTGCTCCAAGACATTAGTATACCTACTTGGAAGTGGGAGGAGATTAATATGGACTTCATTATAGGGTTTCCTCGTACTCGTCGACAGTATGACTCTAGTTGGGTGGTTGTGGAAAGGTTGACTAAGGCATCTCATTTCTTATCGGTCAAAACTACTGATTCAGCAGAGGATTATGCTATGTTTTACATTCGGCTGCATGGAGTACCCTTGTCCATCATATCAAATAGAGGTACTCAGTTTACCTCTCAGTTTTGGAGATCGTTTCAAAAGGGACTTGGTACTCAAGTCAAGCTTAACACAGCCTTTCACCCGCAAATGGATGGTCAGGATGCGCGGACCATTCAGACCCTTGAGGATATGTTGAGAGTGTGTGTGATTGATTTCAAGGGTACTTGGGATGACCATTTGCCTCTCATTGATTTTGCATATAACAACATCTACCATTCTAGCATTTCGATGGCTCCATTTGAGGCTCTTTATGGGCAAAGGTGTAGATCGCCTTGGTTGGTTTGAGGTAGGAGAAGCTACATTGATAGGTCCAGATTCAGTCCATGAGGCTATGGAGAAAGTTCAGCTTATAAGGGATAGGTTGAAAACAACTCAAAGTCGCCAAAAGTCCTATGAGGATGTGAGGAGGAGAGAACTTGAGTTTGAAGTCGATGATTGGGTGTTTCTAAAGGTGTCTCCCATGAAGGGAGTGATGAGGTTAAGAAAGAAAGAAAAACTCAATCCCCGTTATATTGGTCCATACCGAATTGTGAAATGGGTTGGCAAGATATCATAAGAGTTGGAGTTTCCCTCAGAATTAGCTTCAGTTCATCCAGTTTTCCATATATCGCCCTTAAAGAAGTGTTTGGGTGATCCAACTCTGGTTGTTCTGGCGGACAGTGTCGGTGTGAAAGATAACCTTAGTTTGAGGAGGTTCCGATAGAAATACTTGATCGTCAGGTTCGTAAGCTAAGAAACAAAGAAGTAGCCTCAGTCAAGGTTTTGTGGAGAAATCAGCATGTTGAGGGAGCTACGTGGGAAGCCGAAGCAGATAGATGGCTAAATACCCACATCTATTCCCTGCCGGCATAGTTTCAGCTTGAGGTATCAGTTTCCTCCTTAGTATTCTATTCAGTTTCATGTTCAGCTCATGTGCCCTAGTTTCTTTCATGTCAATGAATGTATGTGTGATTTAGGAATTCTGTTCAGTCATGTAGTTCAAATTCGGAGTCAATCACTCCGTCAGTTTTCAGCATGTATGTTCAGTATTTGTGTACGATGATTGCGTTTCTCGCCTCTTCAGTATGTTTTCTACATTCAAGGACGAATATTCCCAAGGGGGAGATATTGTAATACCTCGAAATCCCTAAGATTAGGCCCAGGAGTTGAAATGAAGAAAATAGGATTTTCTATACCAGGTCACAGGACGAGTCGTCCAGTGACCCATGGGGTGCACCATGAGTCATTGAAAAAATTTAGGGAGGAGCTTGGATTGGGTTGGAATTTTGAGATTTCAGGTGACCACGGGTGTGACCACGAGTCGTTGTCAGCAACACGATTCATTGAGTAGTACGTGGTCAAGATTTGACTGGAGACTTAATGTTTGGTAGTGTGGGTAACGACTTGGTCACCACGAGTCGTGATGTCCCTCGTTGTGACCCTCAGAAGGCAGAGTTCCAGTGCAGGCAATGAGAGCAGACCACGAGTCGTGGTGATTGGGCACGAGTTGTCCAGTCTCTCATTGGGGCTGGTAGTATGTTTTTCCCTGCGAATTTATTAAGGGCTTTTCCATAATTCCTAACTTCCTAAGGCCTAAACTACGTCGTTTTAAGCTCAGAATAGAGTGTTTTAAGAGGGGTAAGTTGATTCTAGGCTTATTCATTTTCATGCATGCAAGTCTAGAAGCTCCTAATGGTGATCAAGCCTAAATTACTCAAGTTCTTCCCCAAATTCTCATAGGGCAATCAAGAAAGTTGTGAAATCACATTTCTATAGATATGTAAGGCTATGAATGGGTGTATCCATCCACACCCATGCCAAGTCCCTTTTCAATTCATGAAATTCTAGTTGATGAATCTATGGGGTTTTAACCCAACATGTGAATTCTCTAAATTTATATCACGCGTATGATCTAAACATGTTTCTAATGTTGAATTATGTTTAATGAACATATTTTACAATGTTTTCAATTATAAATTATGTTTTCAAGTTTTATAAATTGTGATGCCCATCCATGAAAGTTCATGAAAGTTGAGATCTATGAAATATGTATTCAAGCAAGAGAGATGTATATGAAGAAATTATGATTTCGAATTACCCATGTCTATATTCATATTTTTGAATGGTCAAGTCTATGTCAAACATGTTTACGTGTTAGGCAAGCCCATATGATCAAGTGTGTTTCATGATTTATCTAAATCTCATGTTATTAGCTTACCATATGGATTTTGGAGTCTAGACTCCCACTATTTTAAGCTTGTGGTATTATTTTGAGCCCAAGGCTCCTCATGTTATGATTTCAGACTTATGCATATATGTTATGAGTCAGCTTCGTCATTAGATGATGGTTTAGCTTCGTTGAAAAATGATGGAGAGAATATGCATGTTTTTAGGAGTAGTGTCTAACATCGAGTAGGCTAAGGGTTATTCAACCCTATGCCTCAGAACTACGCGCCAACATAGGTATGTTCAGATTATTTGGGACCTCCCTTGTGAGCTTCCCCTTCCCTCAAGGGGCCTTCAGCTTGATATCGATATCATGGTAGTTTACTTAGCATAAGCTCTACCGTGGTAATGTTGGTTATATGACGAGTCTCCCATTATTCTTCATGATTTCAGTTATGCATGTTTATCAGTCATGATATTATGTTTTCAGTAGGTTTGACCCAATATTTAGTTTTATTTATGATTATCAGTTTTCAGCTTTGGGTCATTCGATGAAGTTATGATAATCAGTTATGTTTAGATTAGGATTTCAAAAATAGCGTGCAAGCCCTACTCTCAGAATCTTATCTTGATTATGTTTTATGATATGCATGGTTTATGATTTTACTTACTTAGCAGTTTTACTTACCTTACATACTCGGTACATTCCACGTACTGACACATACTCTAATGTTGTATTGTTTCATGATACAAGCTTGGACATTCAAGCTCAATTTCGTTATTAGCCAGACCTGCAACATTAGCATTTATCAGCCAAAGTTGGTGAGTCCTCATCTTTCGAGGGCCCTTCTTTTCAGTTGCATCTAGTACTTTTAGTTTCAAATTTTAGTTAGTTAGTTGGGGTCTTGTCCCATCAACTCTTCAGTAGTAGAGGCTTTTCTATAATCATCTTTGAACTTGAGTTATGTTTTCCGATGTTATAAGAATATCAGACTTCTGCTATGTTAATTATATTGATCTTATGCTTTATTATGATTGAGTTAGATGTCATGTTCATGCCATGGGTCGACTTAGAGCCTCTCGAAATTTTTTGTCTCGTGTCTTAATTCAGGCCTATGTTCGGGTCGTGACAGGTTGTGGGTCTGGGCCAACTCTTCATTGCCTCAATCTTTTGAGAGTCAACTTTAATACCCTCATTAGAGACTATATGGCCTAAGAAAGCCATTAAGTTTAGCCAATATTCATACTTAGAGAACTTGGCAAATAACTCATTGTCTTTAAGTGTCTGCAGGACTATTCTAAGATAACTACCATGCTCCTCCTCACTCTTGGAGTAAACCAAGATGTCATGAATGAACACAATAACAAACATGTCCAAATATGGCTTAAACACTCTGTTCATGAGTCCATAAATGCTGTAGGAGCATTAGTCAAACCAAAGGACATAACAACGAACTAAAAATGACCATATCGGGTCTTGAAAGCTGTCTTGGGAATTTCACGTTCTTTAACATTTAACCGATGATACCCCGATTTGAGGTCTATCTTTGAGAAACTCTTCACACCTTAAAGTTGGTTGGACAAGTCATCAATTATAGGAAGGTGATATCTATTTTTGACAGTGACTTTGTTCAACTGACGGTAATCAATGCACATTCTAAGAGTACCATCCTTCTTACGAACGAAAAGGGCTGGAGCACCCCAAGCTGAAACACTAGGGCGAATGAAACCCTTATCTATAAGATATTTTAGCTTCTCTTTTAACTATTTTAACTCGGTTGGAGCCGTTCTATATGGTAAAATAGAGATAGGTTGAGTATCAAGAGGAACATTTATCCCAAAATATATTTCCCTATCTGGAGGGACTCCGGGAAGATCATTCTAAAAGACCTCTAGGAACTCATTTATGAATAGAACTGACTGAAGGGATGGTGTCTCAACATTAGAGTCTTCCACTCTCACTAAATGATAGACACAACCCTTAGAGATTAACTTTCTGGCCTTAAGGTATGAAATGAAATGACCTTTAGGCATAACGAGACTACCTTTCAAAACTAAGACTGGCTTATTTGGAAATCAAAACTCTACTAATCGAGTCTTATAATTAGCTGTGTATAATAGGAATACAACCAATCCATTCCTATAATAACATAAAAATCCACCATGTCTAACTTTACTAGATCAACTGTGTTATCTTTATGATGGACTGAAACTGTACAATCTCTGTAGATTCTCTTAGCTAGAACTGATTCATCGATCGAATTCCAGGGAAATCCCAAACTGAACTGATACGTAAGGAGTCACAGAAGATAATATAGCACCTAGATCAATTAAAGCATACACATCAATGGAGAATACTTTTAACATACCGGTGACAACATCTGGAGAGTTATTTTGATCTTGGAAACTAGACACCGCATACAAACGGTTCTGACCTTCACCCGTCCATGAAGTAGTGCCATTCTGGGAAGCTTTGCTTGCTGAGGGATTTTTCTAAGCTCTGCTACCCCATTACCTATCAGAATGGACAATCTCTAAAATAATGTCCCTGTTGGGCGCACACATAAAATCTATCTCTACCCAAATGGCAATCATCCTGGTGGACCTTACCACACTTGCCACAAGGCGGGTGTCAAAGGGTTCCTTAAACTGCGTTACTTTGTGTTTGAGACCTTTGATCATTCCAGTTACCTGTAGCCAGAGCATTAGCTGATTGTGCAAGTCCAGAGGACCTCTTTCTGAAAAAGAATCTGTTTCCATTTCTATTCCTCTACTTTGTGATCTCATTACCTAATAACTTAGATCTCTTACTCTAGCGCTCCTCTCGATCCTTCTGCTTATCTTCCTCTAACTGCTGGGCATACACCATAAGTATAGAAATATCCATATCACTAATCAATAGAGAGCCCTTTTACTCCATTTTACTCCTTCACGTGCTTGCCCAACCCAAACACAAATTTCCTCATTCTGGCCCTTATATCCGGTACCATCTCTGGAGCATATCTAGATAACTGGATAAACTTAAGGCTGTACTACTTCACACTCATAGTACCTTGCCTCAAGTTCACAAACTCCTCCACTTTTTCCTCTCTCATCTCCTGAGGGAAGAAATACTTTAGGAAAGCCTATTCAAAACTATCCTAAGTGGCCGAAGTTGCATTCTCACCTCTTCCTTGCTCCTACTGGTCCTACCACATGTTTGCCACATCCTTGAGCTAATAAGAAGCAAACTTAACTACCTATGTCTCTATGGCATGCATTTCTTTTAGAATCTTCCAGATCTCATTAATAAAGTTCTGAGGATCCTCATCAACCTTAGACCATGTAAATACTGGAGGATTCATCCTCAAGAACTCTCTAATCCTCGATGCTCCCGAATCATGAGAATTGAAACTAGCTGATGCCGAGTTCTGATGACCTGACTGAGTAGCCACCAACTGAGTGAGCATCTGAATAGCCTCTCTAAACTCTACATCTGAAGTACCAATACCAGAGGGATGAGGAACTAGTATCTCTAGAATTCTACTGCTAGTAGTTGGACCATCCTGGGCTCCAACATTAGATCCCTAAATTGGAGTATGGGAACCATTCCTGATCTACATTCTAGTTTGTGGAGGCATGTTAGCTGCATTCCTCTGGCTGGAAATATGTTTAGGAGGCATGATCTGAAATACGTGAATGCACGAGTTATGAGGGAATTTTTGTAGAGTTAAACTCTATCACACGATCTAGAGTATGAAAGAAAGGAAGTATTTTCTAATGCCTCATAGTATCCCTATTATAGATGTGGTGCGCTTCACACTTATAAGAAGAACACTAGTAGAAGCAGCTTCATATACACCCTAGGACTCTTTGAACCTAAAGCTCTAATACCAAGTTTGTCACTCCCCGAGTCTAGATCCTGGATGTGGCCGACACTTAAACAACCTAATGATCCAATCAAATCCTTGGTCTGGCTTACTACTAGTTGAGATTACAATAAAGTATAGAGGAAAGAATAACTGTATAGGCATAATATAATAAATGAGATTTATTAACTGTAATCAAAATCAATGTTATAAAGTAATATTTTTGACTCAACTCTAACTCTATCTATGAAGCCTCTATAACTAAAGAATATGTTCCAAGACATAGCTCCCATGGTTACCTTAAGTTCTTTAAGAAAATAACTCAAATGAATGGGACTATATGAAAGTAGGAGGTTTCACAAAACCTGAATGATAGTGAAGTCCTAGCGCTGCGTCTATTGTCGATCTTGTCCACCTGAGTCTGCATTATAATAAGATGTAGTGCCAAATAACATCAGTACATGGAATGTATGGTATGTAATAAGATTGAATGAAACAACAATTAAGCAAGAATATATGAATTGAAAGGATAACTGACTGAAACAATATAACTGAAACCGAAGCTCTAAATGATGAATAAAACACAATATGATCAATGTGTAAAACAGTTATGCAATAAAACTGTGCATCAAAAAAATCTCTGAAAAATATATGTAAAAATGCATAAATTTAACTTGGGGAGTTTCTCATAACCAACATCGTCATGAATGAGCACATGATGCCTAACTGTCTCGCTCAAGTTGGCAGAGCCGCTCAAAGCCTTGCCAGGGCAGAGAACAATCACAATCTATAGATTTATTACTCAAGTCCTTACCAGGGACTATCTTGAGGAGTCACCTGAACCAACGACATGATCCTATCCCATGCTGGCTATATAGTTCTGGGGCTTAAGATCTATCTGAACTCTTCACCGAACTCGGTGCTAAATAATCCTCCCAAAATATATGCTCCTATATTTATGCCTATCTAAGGCAACTAAAAACATCTTTTATAAAGAAGTTTAGCTATAGATATAATAGATGTTTTAAATCTTTATGGAACCTTTCACTCAAAATCTGTAAACTGTAATGTAGAGCCTTTCACTCAAAACATTCTTTAGAAAAAGTTGCGAGCTTTTATACTCCAAACATCTCTTTGAAAACTTGTGAGCTTCTAGGCTCAAAACTCATTATTTTCAAACTAAGACTTTACTTTAACTTTTGGAAATCATGCTAAAAAATATGCTTTCTCTCTCAAAATATCTTTCATGAAAACTCTTCTACAAATCTGCTCAATTTGTGAAAACAATGCAATTAAACTCAAATAACAATGCTTTCAAAATCATGACTTTATGTATTAGGGTTCATGGGATAAGAGAGATGAACCAATCATTAACAATCAATGATCATAGGGGATATAAAAAATAATGTTAAAATTATGATGATCAACAACAAAAATATACAATTCAATGGTTATAACTCAACAAAGAACAATTCAATAGATTGGGAAGAAGACAATTCAAGAATTGAGCTAAAAACCCTAACTTTAATATTAATGAACTCATCAATAGATGTAGGGTATGAGGATGAAGAGAATTCCTCACTTAGATCAGCCTTACATACCTAAAAAGTTGAATTTAGACTTTCACTTGAAGAACCCTAGGTTGAGGATGATGAATCCCTAGCTTGCTTGATGAACTTGACAGCTAATGATCTTTAATCTTATGTTTTAATGAAGGGGACTAAGAGTTTAGAATAATTAAACCTTTAAATATACTCTTTAGAAATCCCAAATCATTCTGGATTAGGTGATTAAAATATGGAAAGTTACTAAACTAACCCCGGAATCCCGTTTGCAAATTTGACTTGCCAGTGAGGATGATTCACTTAATGAGTTATTTGCCATCTTGACGACTCGTGTGGTCATTCGTCACCCTGAAACTAGGTTGGACATTCTATGATTTTCACCTTAAAGTCTCTCAAAATAACCTATTTAATGAATCATCACTTGTACTAATGAATTATGGCCTAACTCGTTGGAATTAGGATGGAAATGTCATGTTTCGGAAGCTTGCCTTGGGACTCTTCTTCCTAACAAATCATGAAGTGATTTAATGACTCACTTAACAAGTCAATCTATGGTATGGTATATTTTTGGCTATTTTTCTACTTTATGTCTAGGATCTGATCTTAGGGACTTTTGAGGATTGTCACAAACATGAAATCATGGGATCAAGGAGTGAGGTTTGGATCATTACCTGGGGAGTTCTCCTCCTGCTTGAGGAACAACTATGGATACTTTGATTTCATAGCCTCCTCCACTTCCCATGTAGTCTTTTCAACTTTTTGATTCCTATACAATACTTTCACTGAGGTTATCTTTTTGGTCCTCAGCTTGTAGACTATTGATCAAGGGTGGCCCTGGGACTTCTTTGTAAGTCAGGTTCCCCTGGACACCTATATTCTCAATAGGGATGACTAGGGATGGATATCTCATATATTTACTCAACATGGAAACATGAAACACTAGATGAACTGAGGCTAACTCTATGGGTAGCTCTAATTCTGTCATGACCCGAACATAGGCCTAGATCGAGACACGGGACAAGGAACTCCGAGAGGCTTCAAGTCGACCCATGGCATAAACATATCATCTAACTCAACCATAATATAGCAAAAGATCAACATAAATAAAATAACATAAGTTTAATAATCTCACAACATCGGAATACATAATTCAAGACCGAAGCTAATTACATTCTTTGTCTAAAAAGCCTCTACTACAGACGAATTGATGGGACAAGATCCCAATTAACTCACTAAAGTCTGAAACTAAAAGTACTAGATACAACTGAGAAGAAAGGACCTCAAATGATGAGGACTCACCACTCTAGTTGATAGTGCTAAAGCTGCAGGTCTGACTAATGATGGGACTGAGCCTAAATATTCGAGCCTGTATCATGAAACGATACAACATAGAGTATACGGTCATTACGTGGAATGTATTCAGTATGAAAGGTAAGTAAAACCACTAAGTAAGTAAAATAAAAAATCATGCATATCATAAAACATAAACAAGATAAGATTCTGAGAGTCGAGCTTACATGTTATTTTCTAAAATCATGATCTGAACATAACTGAATATCATAACTGAATCGAATGAACCAAAGCTGAAAACTAATAATCATAAGTAAAACTGAACATTGTGTCAAACCTGATGAAAACATCAAATCATGACTAATGAACATGCATAACTGAAATCATGAGGAATAATAGGAGACTCATCATATAACCGACATTACCACAATAGAGCTTACATGGTCTCGACTATCACACTCGAGTGGACAGAGCCGTCCAAAGCTTTGCCAAGGCTAAGGATGCTACCATGATATCAATATCAAGCTGAAGGCTCCTTGGGGGAAGGGGAAGCTCACAAGGGAGGTCCCGAATAATCTGAACATACCTATCTTGGTGCGTAGTTCTGAGGCATATGGTTGACTGACCCTTAGCATACTCGGTGCTAGACACTACTTCCAAAAACATACATATACTCTCCATCATTTTTCAATGAAGTTGAATCATCATCTAGTGCCGAAGCTGACTCGTAACATATATACATAAATCTGAAATCATAACATGAGGAGCCTTGGCTAAAATCATACCACAAGCTGAAAATAATGGGAGTCTAGACTCCAAAAATCCATATGGTAATCTGATACATAAAGTTTAGATAAATCATGAAACATATTTGATCATATGGGCTTGCCCATTACTTAAACATACTTGACATGGACTTGATCATTCGAAAATATGAACATAGATATGGGTAATTCAAAATCATACTTCCTTCATAAACATCTCATCATGCTTGAATACATATTTCATAGATCTCAACTTTCATGAACTTTCATAGATGGGCATCATAATTTATAAAACTTGAAAACATAATTTATAATTGAAAACCTTGTAAAATATTCCCATTAATCATAATTCAACATTTGAAGCATGCTTGAATCATACCTATGATTGAAACTTAGAGAATTCATATGTTGGGTAAAAACCCCATAGATGTAAAAATCCCATAGATTCATCAACTAAAATTTCATGAATTTAGAGGGGATTGGACATGGGTGTGGACAACACCCATTCATAACCTTACATACCTATACAAATTTTATTTCACAACTTCCTTGATTGCCCAATGAGAATTTGGGAAAGAACTTGAGGCATTTAGGCTTGATCACTCTTAAGAGCTTCTAGACTTCCATGCATGGAAGTGAATAAGCCTAGAATGAACTTACCCCTCTTAAAACACTCTATTATGAGCTTGAAACAATGCATTTTAGGCCTTAGGAACATAGAATTATGAAAAAGCCCTTAATAAATTCATAGGGAAAAACACACTGCCAGTCCCAATGAGGGACTGGACAGATCGTCGTCAGTGATCACGACTCATGGTCACCTCTCGTTACCTGCACTAGAATCTCATCTTCACTGGTCACCATGAGGGACACCACAACTCGTGGTGATGGGTCGTAGGTGCACTGCCAGAATATTCACCCTTCAGACCAATCACTAACCACGACCCGCTGTAGACTCATTGTCCCACCCGTGGTCAACCTCAAACTCAAAATATCAGCCATGTCCAACCTTCTCCCCACGAGTCACTCCACGACTCGTGGTGCAATGGGTCACTAGAGGACTCATCCTGTGACCTGGTGCAGAAAATTCTATTTTCTCCGTTTCAACTCCCGAGTCTAATCTTAGGGTTTTCGGGGTATTACAAATTCATAAGCGATCATCCCAACTCTTTGCAAGATCTAGTTAGGACTAATATACCTGGGCTAAGCTTCCTTATAACACCCTAATAGTCCCTAAGATTAGATCCTAAACATGGAGCAAAAACTAGAAAAAAGATTGGGACTTTTCCCTTAGAATGACACATATCATGAGCCATGGCGTGAGGCCACAAATTATGGGGAAACTCATCCTGAGCAGGCTAAGCAAAGTCTTGCAACTTTGCAATTTTTCTTCCAGGGACCAAGAGTCTAATCCATAAGTCGCAGAGAGAAAGGACGACTCGTGAGCACAAGTCGTGGTCACCAAAATAGTCAAGAACCCAAGTCAAACCTAAACACCACGAGTCAAGGAATGACTCATGGTATCAAGGGATGACTTGTCCTGATGGCCCATTATGTAACATCCTACAACTGTTCAAATTTCCCCAAAACCCCCGAGCCCATCCCACGAGACATTGGTTGATAGGACAACTCATGGTACGAGTAGTTGGGACTCGGACTCTAGAATTTTAATCAGTTTCCCAGGGGTAATTTCATAACTTCTTATGCTTTTAACTACTACACTATGTCATTTTGGGCCTGTTAGAGGGAAATTAAAGGGGTACTTAGTCGACTAACCCCTCATTCCCTCTCATGACATCGACAAACATTGGGGATATTCTACGCTCTCAAGCTCTCAAGAAACTAGGGTTCCTCTTCTCCAAACCCTTGGGTTCTCAAGCCATAAGCAGGAATTCTTCAGTCCAGGTATGTGAGATTAGTTATAATGGTTTCCTGTCACCCTTTTGCCTAAAACCTCAAGCTTTAAACTATGTTTTCAGAATGATTATATGAATTTATGATTTCTAAGGCTAGAATCTCTTTCATGCAAAACTATAATTTTAATATATTATGTTTTCCCTCATGATTCTTATATCAATACAACAGGTATACATGATTTACAAAGTAGAAAAATATCTTGTAGCCCTAGAGTTTGAATTTATTATGATTTCCTCATCTTAAGCATGTTTTCAAAATAATCTGTGATATTATGAGATTATGCTTTCAGAATCAATATAGCTTGAATGACTAGTTCAGTAGTTCAAACATTTATGTAACAACATGATTTTATACTAGTATATGAAAAACTTTATAGACCTCAACTATAACTATGATCATATATACATAGTTTTGGGAGTAGTATTTAACACCGAGTGGATGTAGGTTTAGATAACCCAAGTTTCAAAACTATGTGCCACCTTAGGTTAAAGGGCTCTTCGCTAGTTAAGAATTTCTCCCTTGCTCGAATAGGTTCATGAGTGAATTTACGCCTTCATGGTCCTTACCCTTGGCAAGGTATGGTCATCTTCCCAACTAGGGTTAATGGTTGGGCTCCAGAATGCTCACTTGGAGCATGTCAATTTTGAGAATCTCCCATAGAAATATGCTTCTTTACAGTAGTTGTACATGGCCATAGTTTCAGTATATAAACTTATTTTATGACTTACAGACATGTTCAACTCAATCTATATGTTTTAAACCTTCAGTCATTGTACTTCAGTTTATGTTATTCTCAAACAATTTCACTAATGCATTACATTTATAGTTTCAACATGGTTTCCTCTTTCTCTCATGTTTTACATATTTCTTATACTTAGTACATTCAGGTACTAACCGCATATTCTTGTGCTATACCATTTCTTAATATAGGTTCTGGCGCCCAGACTCAGTCCCGCAATTAGATACATTCTAGTACCTGACTAGCTCTTGCATTGGGGAGTCCTCATTATCCGAGAATGAGAGTTTAATTATGTTTTCTTTTATTGTCTTAGTTTTAGTACTTATAGCTAGTTGGGAACCTGTCCTTTCAGCTCTCCAGTCTTAGAGGCTTTTAGATATAGTTAGATGTTCATCTTGGTCAGCTCTCAGATGTGTAACACCCCGAAAGTTTCTAAGAACAGACTCCATACTTAAAGAAAGAATTCAGTTGGAAGTGGAAAATTTTTTGCCTCAAAACAAGTCGTGATACGACCCATAAGGTGACCCTACGATTCATGGTAAGACTCGTGGCAAGCAGTCAATGAATGTTCCTTTTTGGAGCTTAGGGGTAACGACTCATATCACAACTCGTGAGGTGAGGTAAAAAGTCGTCTTGAGGAGTTATCGAGTGGAATATAGAATGGGTGAAAGTTTGAGGCAGTGGTGATGATGAAAGAGTAGGACGAGTCATTGTGTCAGGAAACGACTCATCGTATCAGTCGTGGGAAGAAAGAGCAGGATTTTGGGCTTCAATGGTAATAGAAGGAGCCACGAGTCGTTAAGTCAGCTAATGACTCGTGAAGTCAGTCGTCGTTCGTCGAGGAAATTTTATGAGATTTTCCAGAAGTGATCATGAGCGATATCTAACGAGTCATCCTGTTCCCCATGACCCATGAAGTCCCTCGTGGGAACTAACAACTTGATTTTCCTGCATTTTTTCAGGGGTGTTTTCGTAAAATCCTAAGCTTCTAATTCCTAAACTACACTGTTTTGAGTACCAAATGGGATGATTTTAAGGGTTCCTCCTAGCCTAAGCCCCTCATTATCCAAAAATCATTGATAGAGTTTTCTTCTTCTTCTTCTTCTCTCAAGCCCAAGAGCATCTAGGGTTTCTCATCAAGGGCTGCAAGCTTCAAGATCAGTAAGGGAGCCTTTTTAATTAGGTATGTGGGACTTCAACAAGGACCTCCTTTCATTCTCATGTCCCAATTTTTATACTAAAACCCTAAACCCTTGATTTCTAGAAAAGAATGTCCTAGGGTTGCAATTGATGCATAAATTCTAATATGTCTTATATGGATTTTAAGACCCATCATGATTAATAGCCATCTATGCTTACAAAATTACTTTCAAGTTCTCGAGTTATGTTCATGATATCTTGATAGCATGATTATAGAATTTTCATCATGATTTAGGGTAAATTTCGAAATAGGGTTTCACTAAATATTCATATGCTCTTACCATGAACTCATTATATATGTTTAAAGAATGAGTCGAACATATGGGCTTCCATGAATCTAGAATATATGATTTTGGTTGTGTGTTAAAGCATGATTAGAACTTAGGGACTTGGGTGGATATGAAATATGTATATGGCTTCACCATGATTTCGGGTATATGTTAAAGTATGGCTTGGACCTATGGATCTTACATGAATCTAGTATATATGACTTTTACTATGAATTCAGGATTGAGATGTTTTGAACTTCAAGGACAAAGTATGATAATGATATTTCAGATATTCGGGCTTGTTGATAGTAGAAAGTATCCTTGATAAGACTTTAAATGAATTCAGTGTGATGTAATTAGTTGAACACTTAGGTCTTTGATTAGCTGAAGTAGCTTAGACTATATGAATGATTGACAGATTGGTACCTTCATGTAAAATTTTTATCGTGATTCTCAATAGCAGAGTATGTATCCCTTAGTAAGTCCGGGATTCTCAATAGCAGAGAATGTCTCCCTTAGCTCAGTCAGGGATTCTCATTAGCCAAGAATGTTTCCCTTAGCTCAGTTAGGGATTCTCATTAGCCGAGAATGTTTCCATTAGCTTAGTCATGGATCCTCATTAGCTGAGAGGCTTCCCTAGTTCAGTTAGGGAGTCTTAATAGCAGAGAATATCTCCCTTAGTCAGTTAGAGACTCTCAATAGCAGAGAATTCCCTTAGTCTACGATATCAGTTCAACTCAGATCCATATAGTTTTGGACTTTAGTTTAAATCAGTCTTAGAAGAATTCAGTCCTAGTTCTCAATAGTTAGTCAGCATAGTGTATGATATCAATTACAACTTCAGTTCTTAGTATATGTATAGTACATGACCCTTATGAAATCAGTTTGATTATAATTTAGTAAACGTTTTCAAATAAAAGCTTCATGTCAAAATATATGTATCCTAGACAGGGTTATTGTATTTCAGTTTAGTTATATGTTCAATGATGTACTAAGTTTACTTCCTTCCTGTATACTTGCATGTTTAGTTTCTTCTGCTTCCCGCATACTCAGTACATTCCAAGTAATGACTGCATACTTTATGTGTTATATCATTTCATGATATAGATTTAGGTTTACAGACTCAGCCACGTGGTTAGACACGCCCCATTTCTATCTTAGCTGATTATGGTGTGTCCTTATCTCTCAAGGACGAGATCTATGCTTTCCCATTGAAGTTGTATTTCAATTTTTAGACTTTAGCAGTTAGCTGGGGGCTTGTCCCAGCAACTCATCAGTTTAGTAGATGCTTTTAGACTTGTATAAATAGATTCAGCTTTTGTATCAGAGTTTTATTTGATTATGTTCTTACGGATTATGGTTAGACTCTTTCAGTTAGTTTATGCTCAGTTATGATTCTGTTAGCTGTTGTCTTGATAATTTTATGCTACGATCATGCCATGGGTCGACTTGGAGCCTCTCGGGGTTCCTTGTCCCATGTCTCGTCGAGCTTATGTTCGAGTCGTGACAAGATGTGTTTCCATATTTAAAACATTCATTTATGAATTTAGATTGTTCAATTATGTGATTACATTTTAGTTTATATTGCACTTAGTTTGTTAGTGTTTTTAGTATATTTTTAATATCATGCTTGTATTATGGGTTAGCTTGGGGCCGCTTGTGGTTCTGAGTCCTGTATCACTTCCATAGTCTAGACTCGAGTCATGACAAACTTAGTATCAGAGCTTTTGGTTTAGGAGTATCCTAAGGTGTCTAAAAGTCACGTTAAGTAATGTTTTTTTCATGGGTATGAAGCGCGCCACACTTATAAGGAAGAGGCTACGAAATGTTCTTAGGAAAAACTTCCCTTTGTTCATGAGCAGTATCGTGCGGTAGATTCCAACTCTATTTACCCTTCTAACTCATGCTCTATGCACTTACAGAAAATGCCTCGCAGAAGAGCCAATGGACAAAGGAATGAAAATCAACCAGCACCGCCAGCGCCCGCAAAGCTCGTAAATGATCATGTCACTAATACAGAGTTCAGGGCTACCTTTTAGATGTTGGCATAAGCCATGACCACTCAGGTTAACTAGTAGCAGTCGCCTCTATGAATCCGAATGAAAATACGATAGCTGCTAGGGTTGGGGACTTCACCAGAATGAACCTGCCTGAGTTCCATGGATCGAAGGTGGATGAGGATCCACAAGACTTCATAGATGAGATTTAGAAGATCCCGCAGATTATGGGTATCACTATGGAGGAAAGTGTAGACTTGGCATCTTACCAACTCATGAGGTAGCACACCCGTGGTTCAAGTAGTGGATGGAGGTTGTCGGGCAGGTGTAGCTCTAGTTGACTAGGATGAGTTTGTGACAGCCTTTCTGGATAGATTCTTCCCTCGTGAGTTGAGGGAGGATAGGGCTGAGGAGTTCTTTAAACTGAAGTAGAAATCCATGTCAGTTCAAAAGTACGCACTTAAATTTACTCAACTTACCAAGTACGCTCCAAAGATGGTTGTTGAGCCGAGGGCTCAAATGAGTAGTGAGTTCATTTGGGGTGTTTCAGACTTGGTAGTCAAGGAGCGCAGTACCGCTATGCTTATCGGGGATATGGATATCTCCCCACTCATGATCCATGCTTAGTAGATCGAGGAAGAGAAGTTGAAGGAAAAAAGAAAGAGGGAATAAGAGGGCTAGAACCAAAAATATTAAGTTCTCTCAACAGAGGTCAGGTGGTGGAATTACTCACAGTTCCATCAGAGGTCATCAGCTCTAGCATCTTCTTCAGCTAGTGTCCCATCTTCCAGATCCAGAGGCTAATAGAGGGGTAGAGCATTACACTCTAGGTGTCAGGGGAAATTAGGAGGTCGTACCTTTCCAGTTTGCAAGAACTGTGGGAGGGAACCACCCCAGAGAGTGTTAGATTGGCAAAGATGTTTTCTTTAGGTGTATTAAGCCCGGTCATAGATTCCAATAATGTCCATCAGCCAAACAGGGCAACGTTAGTAGTCATACCTAAGACACCTCTTTAGAAGCTCCGGTAGTTCGTCTATCCCAGCATGGTGCCTTTTCTAGTGCAGGTAATGTACAATGCCAAAATATGTCATGCCAGGACCGGGAGAACTCGTCAGATGTGGTCGTGGGTATGTTACGAGGCTTTCACCTTCATGTTTATATGTTGTTAGATCTAGGGGCCACATTATCCTTCGTGACGCTATATGTAGCAATAAATTTTGGTGTCTATCCCGAATACCTCTCAGAACCCTTCTAAGTCTCTAATTTTGCTGGCGAGTCAGTCATAGCAAGAAGAGTATATAGAAATTGCCCAATTTCAGTTTTTTAGAAAACCACCACAGCTGACCTAGTAGAGTTAGAAATGACCGACTTTGATGTAATCCTTGGCATGGATTATGTTACACCCTATAAAGTGTTATCAGTTAGAAGGCATACACATGGATTTGTGATAAGTAAGTAGAGCTTGACGAATGTGGAAAGAGACTCGGAAGCAGGGTTAGGCGAGGCTAGGCTGCGAGGGGCCAGCGCGACGCGCCAACTGGTAGTGTATTGGCTAGCGCGGGGCACGCCAACATTGCTGGCGCTTTGCGAGGCGCGGCGTGCCAAGCCTGCTGGCTCTTTGAGAGGCGCAGCGCGGCAGGCCCTGTGGTGCTTTGAGAGGCGCGGGGTGCCCCCCTTCCCCCACCCTTAGCTATACATATATAAGTCCCCTCCTTCATTTTAAATCATTTACAAAAAGAAACCCACGACCAAAGATAGAAAGAGCACACAAGTTTCATCGATTTTTCATTTGATTACACTACCAAAGACCGTCCAATCGCAAATTAACTTCGGGTAATGAGTTCTAGGCCTACGAGAATCATTATTACGGAGTTATTTCTTGAAAATTCTCTCGGCATACCGAAACTTTACCGAGTAAAAGTTGTTAGAATTATTCCAAATTGAATCCTAATCGGCCACGGGCATTAGGTAAGCACTTCTCCCTTCTGAACTCTCAGGAAATTGTAGGTTTTCGGCTGAGTTATTCGAAGTCATATTATAGTAAATATTATTATCGAAAGTTATTGTTATTTGCCGAATTTAATATTGAATTTAGACCTATTCTCTCAGTATCAGGGCTGCTGTTGGATAAAACTGGCGGTAACAAGTTGAAACTTACCAATTAAATGAAAGTCGGCACTCGAGGTATGTAAGGCTATCTTTTTCGTCAAGTTACGTTCGTCGTAAAGTTAGTACGACTTGTATATCTTTATTACATCAGAGTAAACTTATTGTGGTCAGCTGTTATGAATTGTATTGAGACGCTAACGATGACATAGTAACCCTCATCAGAGTTAACCCTAGCCAGCTTGGTTGTTGAATATGATATTTTTGATTTGAATGTTGTTGCCTGTGAGGTTATGCTCGTAGGAGCAGTATGATGTTCGGAGGGACCAGAGTGGGGCCGTGAGGGCCGTATCAAATTTTCAGAGCTTCTATTATGACCAATAGTTGGGCCAAGGCCCGGGGTCCAGCTATTAGAGATTACATTATGGCCCATAGTTGAGTCAAGGATTGGGGCTCAGCTACAGTAGCTACAGTATGATCCATAGTCAAGCTAAGGATCGGGATCCAGTTACAACAATCACTTTATGACCCATAGTCGGGCCAAGGCCTGGGTCCAGTTATCAAAGATTACATTATGTCCCGTAGTCGAGCCAAGGCTCGGGGCCTAGTTATATAGCCCAGACAGCTCAAACACAGATACAACTACAGGAGCCTACCTGGCTCAGATACAGTTTCAGAGAACGAGTATTCCCAAGTTACAGTATGTTTACGAACCATCAGTATCCAGATAGTAGATTGTACATTGTTTGTACCTTCCAGGCTTATGGGGGCCCGGTTAGGTTCTTGTTTATGTATGTATACCTATTAGTTATTTGTTTTAGATGGTGAGTGTTCGCGTCCTTTGGGATGACTACACGCAAGTTCACGTGGTCGAACAAGTAGTAAAATGGCTCAAGTAAGCCAAGTATCGATCCCACAGGGACTGGACTACGGTAACAATCTAATCAAGTGTCAATAAACTTT